>JBCFXI010001072.1:0-78777 GCA_038496175.1 Ampulex compressa
TATATATTCAAAATAATGTTTCTATTATTGCAGATGATTAAGAAATTAAATGTGCATGCCTGAATGGTTTGATGTTACTGGAGAAATACTGATTCAACGAAATATCTTGAAGGAAATGTTTGCAATTTTTTTTTGACGACGCTAATTTCACCAAAATGTTCATTCTACACCTTGTATTATTACACGAAGATAAAATCAAAGATAAGGACAAAGTCTCCCGCTCTCCCCACTGATTTATTAACCACTATAAACTATTGCGACAGAAATACACGATCCAAAATTGCACACGATTTACAATTAGTCCACAAGCGTGAAATAAAGAAAGAACTATTTCCCTCAAGCAGAACCCCGATGCAACCTCTTATCTTAACCATTAAGCCGCAGCACCCGACATAATCACGCTCAATTCCACGCAAGCGTAAAAACCCTAATTAATACCCATCGCTCGACAAGCGCGCGAGTGCGGTATAAACAAAGATCCCGTCTCCTAAGAATAGACTCAATCCTAGGCGCTAAAAAAGCTCCCCATTCCGGAGGTTAAACGGCACTCGAGGAATCCGATCGAACGACAGGGACGAGGGGGAGGAAACGTACCCAATACGATCGCCAGAGTCTTCGTAGCCTTCCGCTCCTTCTTCGCGGAGCTCTTCTCCCGCTTCTTTTTGCTCGCCTTGTTGGCCTTATATATCGTGAACCTGGACCCGGAGCTGGCGTTCTTCCTGTCCTTCTTGCACGAGGACGTACCGGAAAGGACGCTGGGCGTCCTTCCCAGTTGCAGGGGAAGAAGGGTGCCGACACTTTTGAGCCTCTTCAACTCCTGCTTGCTGGTGCCATTGCCGTTCTTCTTCGACTGCGAGACGCCGCTCTGGCCACTTTTCGGGGGCGGCGAGGAGGAAGTGGAGGAGGACGGGGCCGAGGTTATCCTCGGATTGGGACTTGGGCTGGGGCTCGAATTCGTTTCGAGGGGCTCGTGAATGACGACGGTACTGGCCGCTCCGTCGTATCCGGGGTCCTTTATGGTGTTCGTCGTGCCGCTCAGCTGGGCCTGAGCCACTGCGCTGAAACGACAACTGTAATTCGAGTATCAGAATCGACCTACGGAAGGCTAGAGCGTTTCCACCGATGGGCACTCTTTTTTTTTTGTTCTCTCATTCGTTTTTGGCACCGACTGGAAAGGTCGTTTGGGCTAGGACCTACTGCTTAAGGTGGGCTCCGAACCACCAGAGCTACGGTATAGATATCACGTGGAAAAACCAGAGGTGATGGGAGGGATTCGAACCTGACTCTTCTGCGTGGAATTCCGAGCTTCCGTCCACTACACAACCGTAACTCTATCGATGGATATTAGGTATAAATCGACTGTGGAGAGTTGGTTGGGAATATTCGCGAGGATTGTCCGATTGGAAAGGGGGAGGAGCCGCGAGGAGGCTTGTTGGTTAACGAGTACGATGAGTTGAGAGAGCCTGGGATTCGATCTTTGCGCTTTATGTGTCTCTAAAGAAAATGGGGATAATTATATTCTTCATCGTGAGATTCATGGCGAGTGCTGGTTTTCTTAAGGTTTGCAACGAATTTGGCGGAGCGTGTAACGCGTAGAAGCAAGTTTAGAATGAATATCTTAGGTGGACGGAAGAAGTCTTGGTCCAGTAAGTGTGTTCCATCTAAGGAAGTATGTCTTTTGAGAGTAATAATCTTTGTAGCAAGCCGAGAGTTTCGTAATGTGTATCATCAAGTTTGGTCTAAATACCTCAACTCTTCGAAGTATTCCCTTACAACTATCTCTGCGCAAGTTTGCGTCCGGGACTTCAAAGCGCAAAGAGTTAATAAATTAATACATCTCAGGGAAAGGGTTAATCACTGTTAATATCACTTTCTCGATTATCACAATATCCAAATTCCTCCAATAAACTTTAACGCGTAATTTTCAAGAAAAAGTTAAATTTTCAATAATCGTTAATGCGCACAGTGATTCAGCTTATATCATAAGCGCACATCCGCAAGGAGAGAGAATAAGGTCGCTATTTCGTATCAAAAATCTATTTACACCGTGTATTCAAAGCATAGCGTTCACCCATAATTCTCTTTAGCCGTGAAACAATTACCATCGGTATATCTGCACGACTATTGGCACCTCGTGGTCGCGCAAACGCACGGAAAATATATTATATAGTTCCGATGAAATAATTATCCCGGGCCAGGCGACGTAGCGACGGACGATTTTGGTAGGAAATTAGTTCGGAGATTAATCGCATTGCATTGTTGTCCTACGCTCGATATCGATTAGCTCGAAGACACCTACACAAAGGATAAAGCATCCGCGGATACACCAGGTATGCCTATCGGTCTTACGATTAGCCTGCAGATTCCGGAATTACAATCGAACAACGGGTTTCCATTGGGCAGAAATTCTGTTTGAACCTTTGTGCGGCAGCCGAAAATCCGGAATGGATATAGACACGTACAACGCATGGAACCGCTATACCGTGACCCCGCAGAGAATAGGGAAAATGAACGAATGCCCAGTTATCTCTCTCTTTCTCCCTTCGAATCTCTTTTTTCTCCTCTTTCGTCCTGCGGCCCATTGTATCCTTCACGGATATTAACCCTTTCCCAACGATCGATTATCGCATATGCACGAAATTCCCGTTTATACATCGCCTTTTCGAAAGTTAAATCTGGTAAGTTTTTTCCAGGTCGCGAGAAGTTAATATACAAGTATCTCAAGCACGAATAACTGTCTTCTTAGAATTGAAAAAAAAGTGAAAAATTTTCACGATTGAAGAAAATGCAAAAAGGAGTGAAAAAAAATAAGGAAGCATCTAACTCCTTCAGCAACATTTGGATCTAGATACCATCGCAGTTGGAGATGGTATAATTAGAATATCTAACCTCGCGAACTAGGAGAAATGTAGATTTAATTCCCGATCCAATCTACCGCACTTGCCAGGCGCAATCGTTTTTATTTCCAACACCCCAATGGCATCCAACCGTGATCATTCGAGGAGCACTTTCGCGCTATTTCGCATCGATAAACTTTCGAAAGCAGATTCCGAAACTTCGCGATCGACAGCAAATCCAGCCGGCAATTAGCTCTGTAGGGACAAACGGTCTCACGGAGCCAAAGCCGCTTTCGAAGTTAATGCAATGCCGCCCTTCGTTATTCTTCGTAGGCAGCGGCTTTAAGTAATTGACGTATCGACTTAGCTACAATCCCATCGCTCCCCTCGCCGCTCGTATTTTGGCCTGGGAGGCGGGATTTGAAAAAAGAGGAGGACGGGTGTCTGCGGAGGAGAAGGAGGGTCGACACGGAGCCCGTCTCCGAATATGCGTCTCGGCACGACACTCAAAAACTTTATCGGACTCTTACGCTGCTTCCTCGACGACCGTGGCTAAAAAGAATTCCGTGCTCTTGTCGTTCGAGATGACCACGACGGGATCAAGGGGCGTTTCGTCCTCGTCCTCGTTGCTGCCAGAAGCAGTGTTCGTCGGCTCCTCGATGCCAGGGGCCACCAGAGCCGCCGCTCCCAAGGCCGTCTCCGCAAACCTTGCCACAGAATACCCACTACGTGATCTTAGTCAAAAGCCTCTAAAAAAGCTTCTACACTTATCATGCTTTTACTATTCCCCGACGTCCGGCTGGGTTAATCCGGCAGGGGCTACGATGAATTCTCCGCGTGGAAAGGGAATTCGACGCAGAATTATTGTATCCAGCTCGGCGATCTGCGGTTCCTGTCTTTTCATAACCACTTCGATCGCGGGACTATTTCTCGCGTTCATAAACCTGCATTGAGTGATGCGCGTTTAACGCGTATAACCGAACTCGGAGCGAGCAGCAAAACTCTGCGAATTGTACGATTTAAAAGAGTGCTATATAACGGATGGTCGATGTGGAAAAGTATTATAAGGTATATTGGATGCAAAGCAAGATGAAGATTGTACGATAATGACACAGGGTACGAATCGATCTTGAAAAACAGAGATCCGTAAAGAGCGGAGATACATCGCGGTTTGGTTTTCGAAGTATTATCCACGCTGTTAATCGGAACTGCTTTATACTGCGAGGAGTTTTTGGGGAGCAAGTAAAATTCGCGCTTAATCGGTTATCTAAACGCGGCCCATATTACATCGACGTCGATAACGGCCGAGCTAGGCCACCTTTATCGTATTAAGCGAGCCGTATTACGATCTATCTCGGCTCCCAGTTTAAACGGGAGTGCGCATTGGCCTGTCGATTTAGATTATAATTTTACAGGGCCCGGTGCAGTTTATCAGCCTAGATTTACACGCGGTTGGGGTGGCGCGCAGATTTTCATCTAGCTCATAACTAGTTTCAAACCAGTTGCAACCGGCTCCCAAATTCCGTTACAAATGCATTTACCGTAAATTTCGTGTAACAGAAATGACCCGCGCGGAATAAGATAGGCTACCGCACGATTGTTAGCCGCGCAGGAACGTTGCAGTATTAAACGGCTATCCGGGTATGATCGTTCGCGTTGGAGCTTCAACATTTCATCCGTCAGAAACGTCGGCAATGGACGTCGCGAAAATTGTTCCTGGGACAAAAATCCGTCAAAAAATATCTGCAATGTGCAGAAGCCTGATTTTCCGATTTTGCGCACGATGCAGATACGCCACAAATATTGCTAATGCATAGAATATCTTTCTGTGCGAAAAACATAACGCGAAAAATGGTTATGACGGAAGTAGAGTAAAATCGGATAAAATTATAAGTTCGATGAATATTTTAAACGTTGAAAAATCTGTCATCCTGAACATTAGCGCAAGGTACATGTTTCTAAGCGGATTAGGATGAGTATTTGAGATACGCAGGATTTAAGGATTATGAACCTCGCACAAAGGAGTTGGATTTATCTGATCCTAATCATCGCCATGGGCCGCGTTCGACGCATCGGATTTTCTCACATTACGCGTATTATCTTTAACTAATTTCCTCTTGCGGGGCGATAAAGTCGATACACGTGTATGCCGTGGATGAGTTCGTGCAGAAGCGTGGGGCACAGTGTGGATTAGCGCGGTTCCCGAGATTATATTGGATACATCGAACCCCAGGGAAAAGGCGAGGTTGCGCGGCCCGAATGTGACCACCGCTGCGGACAGCTAAGTTTAATTTATCGATGACGCTCGAACGTCCCGGCCGCGAACTTTTAAGAGAGCTATAAATGATCATTATATGCCGCGCGTGTACTTATAAACACCGACCTCTTTGCTGACGCTTTATTAATCGCTTCGGTACGGGTAAACTGCTCAAATCGCAGGGGACATGCGGCCTCGATGCGCCGACCTTAAGGAAACTTCTCCTCTATTATCTACAAAATGTAGATGTAAAGAAACTGCGGTGGCTATGTGTTATATTTATATCATACCGTCGTTTAAAAAACGTCGATGTTCGAATGGTTTGCAGGATAGTTATTATTTTTTCTTTATTCATATCTTATATCTGGGAAACTTTGATCGTTATATTTGTCGCTTGAAACTATTGAAGGTGCATTTTTGGAATTACCCAATTGTCTGCTCGATTTTGGTTAAACTTACTCCTCAGCTTTATTTATGTTGATAGAAATGCAATTTCTAAAATTGTGATCCTTATATTTGTTGCACTCGCATCCTGGCGCGATAAATAGTAATTATTTTTATGCCCCTTTACGCGTTGCAACGGTTTTTTATTTATTTCAAAGAAACAGAATAAGCTGCGAAAGCTTTCTCCACTTATTTCTGGAATATCTCATACACCACGAGGGAATGGAAAAAAATGGTGAAAACGCGCGAGAAGAAAATTGCGAATTTTTTATCCAGGCAACATTTCCTTTCGCCGAGGTAAATAATATTTATATCGCATTCAGGATGAATCTATGCATGGGTTTCAAGGAGTCCTGTATCAGCGTGTACTTTTATACGAGTACGATGCGCAAATAATTTTAGACGTCGCTGCAACGTACAGATAAATCGTCGTACACATCTGAACACGACCGCGATAGAAGTAAAAGACTGCAAGAACAAATTTTGTATCGACGCAAATAGACTCGCTTATGAAAGGGGAGGACGAAAACTATTGGAAGCCAATAAAATTTACGATGATATATTAGCTCATTTTTTCAAAATTTCTGATTTAAATCCTACGAGTTAATTTAATTGAGACGGAAATTAAAAACACGAACCAACGTAACTAATTACAAATGTATTAATCTATTCATTAAACCATGAAATTTAGTATTGATCAGTCTAATTTGCGTGAAATCGAGACTCTTGCACTGACACGTCGTCTGAAATGAATTCTTCAACTGAAATCCATTAATTTCTGTTTATTTACACATACTCGATTACTTATTCACTCTACTGCAACGAAGATTGACCAGCCAAAAAACCATGAATCCTTCAACATCGTGCTAAATGAAATCATGCTCAATGCATATCGTTGAATTTATTCGAACAAAAATAAAGGAAATTACATCAGCATCGGCGCTCTCTAAAAACTTCAAACGTCTTCGATTACAAAACAAGGGCAGACAACTCGTTAAGTTGTTGCCTGCAACGGGAAACGCGAGCGCGCAAAAGCGTTAGGTAAAGTGCTGAAAGATCGCGAGAAATGCGGCTGTCCAGAGACGAGTCGGAATGAGAGCACGCGCGAGGTGAATCGGCCGAGAAGAGCAAATTATGCGGAGATGCGCGGGACTTAAGTTTCCAGCAGCTCCAGCGCGACGTATTCTCGCGAGCCATATTTCCCCGGCCGTGCCAATCTCCGTGAGGGATTGCCTCGTTGGAATGCAAGCGTTATACGCCCGAGAATTGAAAAAAATGCCGACCCGTTCCCGACCGGGACACATTTGGAATGGAGGTGCTTCGTCTTCGACTTTCGCGCTTGGAAATCGCGAGTAACGCCGCCAGACAGGGATATTGAGTGAGGTAGCAACATCTGGTCCCTGTACCTTAGGTCAAGGCGGCAAAAATAAATGGCGCGTAGCTCCCAATTGATCGAGCAGAAATCAATAGTCGAATAACCGATATTACCGTGCGTCATCTGTTGAAAAGGAAAGGAACTGGACACTGTTCTTTCTATAGTTCGACTATTGAACACGAGGATAGTCTACAAATGTTGCATAAAAATTGTATTTGGCGGGGAACTTTGACATGGGGAAAGGAGATGATTTGCGTAACACAAATTTCTACGACTGACTGACGAGTGAAGTAGTCTTCATTATACCCTTTGACTCTCGTCATTAATATCTAATATTTAAGGAACTAAATTTGCACACGTTAGATGACAGAAAGGTAATATTAGCTGTTCCGTTTAAATGCTATTTCGAGATGTCTTCAAGCATCGTACGATGTATGACTGTTTTAATTGTATCTGTCGCATATTTCGTTATGTCAACTCAATTCAACCTAAAATCCATCTCTGGTCAATCACTGGTGTTTTTAAACCGTACTTTAAGACACGTTATGCGACCTGCATTTGTCTATTCTATTTTTATTAATTATTTTTATTAGTCCATTTGTATATATTGTCCTTGCCCCTACATGTTTCTTACATCGTTAATAAAATAACAATATCCTTGGTTATGTTTATTGCTACGCTCCTTTTGCTGTGCGCCAGGAGGAAAAACCCAGCCGGTACTCGCGCTCGAAATCGATTCCTCATATTCGAGGAACAGAAGATGCGAGGGCATCCGCTTTGCCGTTGCGCACTATCCTTCTTTTGTCACACTTCGATCCCATGGTACTCATCGTTCCGCGGTCGTAGTAGTCGAATTTTTTTATCCTACCCAGGAACTCGATTCTTCAAAACTCTTTAAAACATTCCGATAACACGTTGCATGTAATACAAAACCGTCAACACGGCTATTTGGTCATTTAATATAACACCACGTTTAATCATCCAGCATTTGACCCTTCGATAGTTGCTCGTAAGGAGATTCTTGATACAGGATTAAATAATTGCTTTTAAATATATACCAAATATAGTTGTGAAATAACCAAGGTACGTTATAAGTGTGAAACGTTTGATACGTCGAGGATTTTATATCTGGAATGTCGTAATGTGCTACGTGGTCGTGTTTAAAAAGTGTTTGGCATCGAGGTGCCACGTGGTCATGTGTAAAGAATATTTTGCTACTGTATAAGCCCTAGGATACTCTGCATAAGCCTCTGGTATAATTGATTAGCACGGAAATAATTAAAGATATACCTGCGCCATGCGGAGATCGGTACTCACTCACCTGCGCGTGTTTGCAATGTTCTCGATTATGCTGCCTGGTTTGATGTCGCCCAAATTCGGCTTCTTGGCCCGAGCCTTCCTGGCCCTGTTCCGAAGAGCCTGTAACGACAAATCAGAATTGCCTCTTAAATGATAATCTTCATTTTCTCTCACAAAAGTCCACGTTCTTTCGGCCAATCAATTCCCGAACACGTCAAAAAAAAAAAAAAAAGAAAACTACATAAACTCACTCTCCACATCTGTTGCTTTTGGATAACGAATGGAGAAAAGTTTTGATAGAAAGGCTTTCTGAGTAGATCTCCCTTCTGTCAGCTCTCCTTTCGCGTCGAGTGTTTCACTCGATCACGGCATATAATAAAAATCGCATGAAAAGCTAGATTTCTTCTCAGCTTCGACGACACTTCAACGAGTAGTAAAACGTTGATGAACATAATTAACTCGACAATTAATTTCAGCAGTATAGAGAAACTCTTCGATTAACGATAACCCTTAAATCTCACACGAAAAGGCCATGGATGCGGGATAAAACGCATTATGCGCAATGTATCCCTTCAAATGCAAACCGCATTATATGAAATTAAACATTTCACGCGATCCGGGTAAGAAGAACACATAGGCCGATGGAACGAACTCCAGCTAGGCGTGTATGCTCACCTTGAATATATTGTAGTAGAGGAACACCATGATGATGCAAGGTATGTAGAAGCTGGATAGGCTCGAGTAGATGATGAAGTCCGTATTGTAGAACAGGCATTGGTCCGGTATACGGTCAGGCGTGTTATTCAAGCCGAGAACAATTGGGCTGCCGATCGCGGCCGATATCGCCCAGACCAACAGTATCGTCAACCACACTCTTCTATTGTTCTTGTGCTTGGCGTACTTTATCGGCTGTGTCACCGCTATGTATCTGCAATTCAAATTTGTTTCCTGCACGCTACAATCTTTTCGTTTTTTGCGAGCGCCACGTAGCCAATAAACATTGCGGGTTAAATCTCGAAGCGAAGAACGCTAAACGTTGCTCTTTACGAGATACGTGTAGGATTTTTTAATTGTTATTTCTTTTGTACGGATGATGGAACAAAGACGATTGTTGGATAATGGTTTTTTTGTAATTTTGTCGTTATGATAAAAACGCTCTTAATATTATGTCAGATTAATCAGAGCATTGTCGTCTTTTACGTGAAATAACTTTGCGACAGTAGACGGTAAAATAATTTGTATTGAGAAGTAAAGATATTTTTTAAAGTAACTTTAGAATGGCGAAGATGATACGAGTAATAATGAGAGCAGTGAACTATGTTGTCGCTATTTGTATTAAATTGGATTAAATTGTAAAAATTAATTTATCGCAAACGAGTAATAAACTTTTTCTAATTCTCACAAGAAAGTTCGATAACGGGTATTAGAAAACATCTGTTACCCTTCGATACATTCTCTTCAAACGTACGTCATTGATATTCTAGAGAAAGGCATCAGAAGTCAGAGGGGATTTTTTTGTTTGAATTGTAACGAAACAAAAAGGCGATGGAAAGTTTTGGCTCTTTAATTAAAGTTGCCAAAGTCGACGAAGATAAGGCGATTGCCACGGAAACGAACCGACCGTTTTATCAAGGCATCCACGTTTTTCGACGAAAACCTTTACCCTGCGATATATAATAGCAACACCGCCCCTTCTCCCTTCTCTCTCTTTCTCGTCCTTTTGTAAAAAAAAGTGGATCAAGCTTCATACGTTTCCAGAGAAATATTCATCTCGTTTGTAGCTTTGTATTCATATTTAACCGCCCTCCGGTTTATTTTTTCGGCCTGTACCGGCGCGCAGTTCTGACGCGCGATTGAAATTTATGCTCTCGCGTCTAATAAAATTTGAACGGGGCGATATGAGCGGGATCGCGAAAAAAGAGGGACTACAGCTTGGCAAACTTTATGGCACGTATAAACATTATCAAGGTACCGTGGATGTGTTAAGGTGAAGTTATTCATTTGGTACATGCTTGTTATTTCTGTACCGATATACTCGATGTACCACGCGATCGTACATCGGAGTAACATCATTTTCTATCTTTATCCTGAAAATTTACGATCCACCAGCGGATACATTTAATATGAGAAATTGTCAGGGTCTTTTTCTGCGATATGAAAGACCTTAAGGGTACCTTTGGCGCGTACAAACAATCTCATTCCATCGTCCGATCGTTCGAAAATGTATCTACAAAGAACTCAAAATATAGGAGTAAACGTGAAATATAATTGATAACACACGTAAGCAGAGATATAGATACGAAATCCATTATTTTGTTTTTACCCCCTTGCACTTCTATAAACGTGCTTGATTCAAAAATCACGAATTAGAGTATATTGATCGACTCTTTTGTGAGACAGTATAATTGGTTTGATTTAAGAATAATTCCATAATTGTTCGCGATAAATTTTGCTTTAATTAAATGTTGCATCATTAGTCACTATATTGTACGACAAGGACCGAGAGAGTGTGAGAATCTTATCCTCATCCATAATTCAACGTAACCAGGCGAGGTAAAGGCTGCCGTGGCAAGTGCTGCTCAGAATACGATTTTCGTGAATGTTCAGCTCTTTTTCCTCATCCTTTATACGTCGAAACCCGTTTGACATCCATTAACCTACCGTGAATTCAGTGCACCTAAGACACGGTCATATTTTATCACTTCCTCACGACCCTGTCATCCAATATGTAATGATTTTCTACTAAAATAACCCGATATAGTTTTTTTTTGTTATTCACTTTAAGATTTGCGTATAAAATTGAAGTATGTGTAAATTAAATTAAATATGTTTTTACAGGACATTTTTGTTAGACGTATTCAATTTCTGCTATGTTCTATAGTAATCCAATTTTTCCATCAAAAATCTTAAGCGAGATTAATATGTAATTATCTGCAAATTATTTCTTTTTGCAATAGCTCAGGAAAGGTATATGCTAATTACAAGAAAACACATCGGAGAACAAACATTGTTACATTATCCGCATTTATAATTTATACGATTCAGTCAAACAAAGACTCCTTCATTTTACAAGGTATAAAACTAGAATGAGATATATCATACATTTATGCTACTCTGTCAATGCTTTTTGTATTCTGTATCTATTTTTCAACATTAGCCACGGTCTTTTTGTAGGCGGACAAATAACACTTTATTTAACCGTCGACTGGTCGCGTGAATGGCAATAGTCATTCATACAAAGTAGTCATCAGTTTTCGTGCTGCGTAGCCAAGATTAATTATTGCAAAGCGTATTCCGTGAGCCGCTCATATATTAAAAAATTCAATCAATAAAAGATCCTTAGATGATCATAAGTAAAAAATGTTAAAAGAACATTTTATTAAGTTTGTTTATTTATTAAAAAGGTATATATATATGTCCATTGAAATTCCTATTTTTAAAGTGGATATCCAATGTGATCCGCGCGATACTCGGAAATGGTGCAGGGTTAGAAGAACCCATGTTAGACGATTTCACTTTCCGGTGTCGTTTTACCCCCTCCACCAGCGGTGTACGCTTTCACAACCCCCCAGCCCTCTTTCTGCCTCTTATTCGCGGCACGTAAACCAGTCAAATCAGCTTCCCTGTTTTCCTGCTTCCCGGAATTTTTCGGCAATCACCGTCGTGTTGCTCCCGCGACACAACAAATGTACTCTCCGTAGCCAATGGAACAAGCGGAAACCTTGATTTCCAACTAGAAAATTTAATTTCGAGAACTCATGGCAACTACTTTATTCGGGATACATTGCAAGAATTGTCCCCTTTACGTGCGAGTAATGTACCTACCTGTCTATCGATATAGCTACGAGGTTGAAGATGGAACTGGTACTGCACGTCACGTCCATGGCAATGTAAAAGTCACAGATAAAACCCGGCAGGCTCCAGGATCCGTTCACCTGAAAGTGATATAGTCATACGTCAGATTTATAATGTAAATCGAAGAAAGGAGAATCGAATTAATTTCCACCATCGTCTCGGCTTCGAAATCGATGAAGAATGTAGGGCTCGTGGAAGAAGTATATCATCGATGTGACACGAATTCTTTCAATTGAATTTAAACAGCCCCTTCTATCGTATAAAGTCAAATTACAGTTATTGCTAGATGTAACACCATGCTGTATATAAAGCACGTTTATTCAATGCATAATTACAGATGAAAATGATTTATTCCCTACCCAAATGATGTATCGATATGCTCAAAGTCGAAGTCATATTTTCTACGAAGGTTCGATATTTCGCAGAAAGTAAAACGACATATTTTTCCCCAAAAGTAGTGCAGCTGCGCGGTAGCTAAAAGGCGGTTATTGTATCGTCGGCTCCAAACAATTTGTGTAGCGTATACTTGTACCCTTGGGAAGTGTTGGGTATTAATTTTCAATCTAGAGTATCAGTGATACCGTTCACCGATTTCACAGCGGAGCTTATTGTTCGAGTTTCGTTAGCGCGGAGCCGTATATTGCACGGTAACGAAATGGACTTTGCGCGTGTACTACGTTGCAAAGTCGTGTCAGCTTTGTGCTCCGCCATTGGATCTCCACTCGGCTGTATTATACTGCTAGTATCTATTCGCAATTCGATATCAGGCAAAGCTCCTCACCTGCGGAGAGTCCGCGTCCGTTTATCGGTTTTATTTTCGACGCTGAATGTTGAAACCATTTAACGACAAAAAGTACTTTTCATGCCGAAAAATCCTCGTTTTAAAGAGATGGCGAATTTATTTCGTTCTCGACACGAACCGTTAAAAATCTCTGGATGTAGTATGTATCTACTGTTTAATATGAAAAATTTCCGAAGACCGTTGTTCGTCTCGTTCTTCAAAAGCCAGTAACCCTTACTCGCAGAGAAGCAACGCTGGTTTTATTAAATCTTTTATACGTAAAAGTTACGTTATTTAATTTTAAACGCGAAACTGCTAGAGATTACAAATGTAAGTTCTACTCTTTAAGATAAATTGATATAATTATAACAAATCACTGATAGTGACACCATTCACAGTAACATACAAATTGAACTCATACTTTCTCTGAAAAAATCAAATACCCAAATAAGTTCACGAATCCAGTATAATTGCAGGTAAAAATAATGTTATGCAGCACGTACACGTTGTACGCATCGTACCTTCTAGAGCCTTCCAATCGAGCAGGAATACTCTCTTCCATACCCTATCTCGTCATATTAAAGCCTCGCCATTCCTTTAAATACTCCAGCATTTTCTGGTTGGAAGAATTCCATCAAAGGCGTTATTTTCACAGGCAGATTGGCGGTGGTAACCGCGAGACAGAGAGAAAGAGAGAGAGAGAGAGAGAGAGAGAGAGAGAGAGAGAGAGAAAATTAGAATCCTCTTCTTTCCCATCCTTTCAAGAGCATCATACCAGGCATCCTTTCGACGCAGCAATTTCGCTCGGTTTCCCTCGCGTTTTCATCGATGCGTTCGCCGAAACGCATTTCGCGCCATGGACTCGCGGCACCATCGGCATTTCACGGGCAAAAACGACCGCCTACCGTCAGTGGAATTCCTGTCTATGAATCAAAGCTCGGGACCCGGCGCGGATCGAGGGCCAAACTTTATCCTTCCTACCTCACGTCTCGCGGCTCTCCCGCCCTCTTCCTTTTTTATTCCCAAAAGCGCACCTATCCCCGCGGATTGGAGCCAGAAACGAGAGGAGACCTGATTTATTCCTAGGCGTCGTGTTCTGGGTACGAAATTGGCCACGGCCGAGACGCGCCGCGAAAACCTCCGCGCGCATATTCGTCTCCATTTTCGCACAAACACACGCAGGAGCGTGACCATCACGTGTCTCTATCTGCCAAGTCATCGTCCTTCCTCTTTCCTACCTTTCGTGTATCGATGGTGATGTAAATGATGAAGAATGTCAATAGATTAATTTATCGATCCGTACGCTGCAAGAAAATCATGAAAAATCTGAGAAGTGACCGCGACTCAAAGTTCTACAATTTTTCAAAGAAATCACTAACCGGTCATTTGACCGGTCGTGGTAGGAATAGTGTTAATAGTAGAAAAAGAGGAACGTGGTGTTTATACGACGTTTGAACCAGGTTATGGGCTTTTTTGAGGTATATTATATAGTCTAAGATAACTATAAAAAGTATAGAGAGCTTGGTTGCTTTTCTTTTCACTGCTAACGTATGTGGCTAGAAATGTATTCCGTACCTGCATAAGTGCAAATCGAAATACTGGAATGAACTTAACTCTTTGGGGTAGAATATATTTTTTCCATTCCGCGTTTCAGGTTCTAGTTTGTATTAGCGTTACGAATGTATTGTTACAATAGATATGTGGTGATTTATCGAAGGGATTTCGTGAAGATGTACTTCTGGTATTGAGAAGGAGAAAAATGGGGATGCACTTGTTTACGATAGGTAATGCGTTACTGAGTGTATAGTGTTTCTATTGGATTGTACAACGATAACTTAGATTTTATTTGTATATCTATTGCATGGAAAAATTCAATGACGTATGATAGAAAAATCGTACATTATCAAACTTTTGTCAGAAAGTAAAAACTAGTCAGCTTTTGCCTTATATATTTAGAGTTTACTTAAAAAAGAGATGGACTACAAGTTTCTACAGTTTAGCTCGGAAAACTATGTGGCAGAAATATGATTTCATTAGCATCAATATCTTCCTGTATACACGTAAATCTGATCTTCGTATAGTCTGATGAAACGTAAACTACTCAAGGGTTTCGTTCCAACGTAAGATTACATTTAAAAATATTGGATTATCACCAAGAGTGCGGTGGAAAAATATGTGCCCTTTATTTTCTTACGTGGAAACCGGCTTTCTTTTATGAGAGGTAATGTGCATGCGTATATGAATATCTATTTACGCCCCTTGTTTTCCTGATCTATGTAGACGCCGACAGCAGAGCGGATGCTATATACTTTATTATATCGCCTTCCGCCTTCTTATTTTTTCTTCAATAAACTGCGGCGCCTTCACGAGCGAAAGAAACCCGGGGGGCGGAGATTTTATTTGCATATATTATACTTGCGAAAGTTACGAGATAACATCAAGCTTGTTCCTGCATCGATCAACGGTTTTTTTTCGTTGGTCGATCCAACGTAAGATCGGTTCTCCGATAGAAATTATCCCATCAATCTACATAATAAAGATGTTTCGTTATTTGCTGATCCGAATTACTCGATATAATTACCATTACCATTGAAATATTATTATAAGCAACGGGGCTTTAATTAAAGAGTAGTAGATATTACGTCTTATCCTTGGTTTTGAAATGTTTATTAATTTTGCGACAAAAATTGATGAATTCATTATAATCAAATGCATAATAAAAGAACCTACAGCATGGCAGTAATTGTGTCGATAATGATAAGAAGAAATATTGTCTGCTTTGGTAAATGTAAAAAGGGATTTCTAATTTTTAATATTACATCTCTCATAAACGAAGTTCCGTATGCGTGAACTTTGCCCCATAGTTTCGATTTATTTTTTACACCGATACAGGAATACTGTGGACAATACGATAGTGTTATAAATTGTACTACTTACAAAGCAATTGATACACTTATGTAATTACTTGCCTTATGTAAATGGACCGTTATCGTTAATCGTTTCAGAAACTGAAATACATACGCATAGGTTAATGTTTATGATGTTCATAAAGAGACATGAATGTATCACAAAAATAAGAGGAAAAAATTCAATTTTTACGCTTCTGCTTACATCACTGATTATATGCATCCTTTTTATGGACAGGCATTTACATGTATGCAAAGGAGTAGTCGATTTGCTTTGACCAGAGAGCTCTATACTTTATCGCAAGCCGAAAAACACATTGTTCTGACGCTGAAAGAAGAAACACGGATGCACGCGCAATTTCTTTCGAAAACGACGTGCATACACCCGCGCGTAGAAATTTCACGGTGCGTCGTGTCAGTAATGAGCGAGAACTAAGTCCCTAATTAGGCTGTTGGAGGCACAGTGCACAACTAATTATTATCACGTTTCCTCCCAACTTTGCTTGTTATTTGCGCTATTGAAATATTGCGGTGGTTTATGGCTGGCTCTGTAATGAGCGCGCATAAGCTCGGTATGCGTTCGAGTATTCCAATAAATTCGTTCTTGACTTTATTGCTACGCTTATGTCATCGAAGAGAAAGAGAGGCGGTGCCTTAGAACTTGCTATGCAGTGACACATTGTAAGAACTTTTCTAATGAATTATTTTGCAGTATTTACTGAATTATTTTATTACATGGGGGTGTATCCATGTGTCATGTTAACGTATACACTGTATTTGTATTATAAAAGTTGGACATTTTTATTTCAATTCACATTAGAATATTTTTTTATAATTCTATTATGTTTTCAGCATACTACTGATTGAATGGATTTAGTTCTAATTGTAACTTCGATGGCTTGCGAGTAAATTAACGAAATTCTTGGAAAATTGGTTTATATTTTGGCATAAAGTATATAGAACAGTCTGAAGAATTACAATAATGGTACCGCAGGGGATACTTTAAGTTTCTCATTACTGCATTCTATAGAAACGGTACCTTTGTTTTATTATTTTTGAGAAGTATACTGGATCGCTTCCTTTGGGACACCATTAACTCTTGGAAATCCAGACGGAAATTGATATATCTCCGAAGATGCAATAGAAAACGACATTGACCCACCTTTCACCAAAGATAGCTTTTCTATAATAGTTCACTCTGAGGTAGCGACGATATAAAGTTTGTTCAGCACTGAAGGAAAGAAAGACCATTACAAATAAGCAAGCTGTGCATTTATTCTTATTTTTTTCGCCGAAGATGATTGGAGTATTATTATTTTATCTAATTACAAATACATTTCACTTAGTTCTATCTTAGTGAAAGTACTTAACTTCTGGTAGAACAACTATTTTAATTATCAGCCAATAATTTATCAAGGAGTTTCCAAAGCACTGGCGATAATAAATCCAAACAAAAATTATCTGCTAACGACAAAACAAACATATTCATTAAATTTCTATGCAAAGGAGACAGTCCATGTAGCTTCATCCAGAAGACTTATGCCTTTGCTTTCGTACCGACGTGAGCACCTTTCTACGTGCGGTTTGCAACTTTTAAATACGTCGGTAAACTTCGTTTAACTCATTACTCCGCCAACGGAAGTTTGGAGCCGCAGTGAATTTCGTTTTTACGAACTTATGGAATTAAACTTTTTTGTTATCCTTCGGTGAAGGTATTTACAAGTCGTGAAAGTAGTGGAGCACTTCCGTCCGCTTTTGCGTTCGAGAGGCGAATCCACCTTAGTTTTTTGAAGAATGACGACAAATATTTTCTACCGCAAATTTTTATCCGTCGTAATTGAGAACTTGTTCCTGATCGCTGTTTAATTTAAGGCAGTAACTCAAATGGCGATTGCAACGATTCTTACATTTTGCGATGTAGTCCAAGTTTATTTCGTTCTGTTTCACTCTTACTAAAGGGTTAACGTGGCGAGTAATTCAGACAAAGTAGAATATCTTGTGTAATTCTTTTTATCCCTGTATAATAAGACCCTACGACATATTATGTTCATCTATTTCCTTTTAAGTATTAATATGTTTCGTGATGTTTGAAATGTGCTACAAAAAATTGTGAATGCATCTTTTACACAGCAGTTTGTAATGTATCGCACAATCTCTCCCTTATGGATATTCAGATTCTCGAAAATCCAATAAAAGAATACAATAATACAGAACAATGGCGATCTTTATGGAGATAACAAAGTATGAAATATATAAGTATGAAATAATGATGAAGTAAGTAATAAATACATCTTTCCGAATGATCTACGAATCGTGGTACACTCCTTCTGGGGTGACAATTACAAGGTATACGTCACCTATAACACATGTCTTCAGAATAAGACGATGAAATTATGAAAAAAATCTTTTAAGGCGGATAAAGTTAATCGAAACGAGTTGATCCGGTGGATTAACTCTGACGCGCCATTAATTACACAGTTGTTGTAGTTTAAATCCCAACACGGTCTGATTACGGATAAGCGCGGTTGTAACACGTCCTTGTCCAAAGTTGAGACGCGGCCAAAACGTCGATGAAGTATTTAGGGCAAAGTAATTTAAGAGCGACGTGAGAGTTTAGCGCGACACGATTATTATACACACTAAGCGGCAGTCAACTCTCTCGCTTTGTATCGGCGTTTTGCGAATTTTGCCAGACGTATTATCAAAAAAAAACCCTGTTCCACTAATTACTCCTAACGAGAGAATTTCCGTGCAACGATCGTGAAATCGAAACTGCATCGTTCCGTTAGGCTTTTCAACTCGAGCTTTCAGCGTTGTCATTCGAGCTCCTATTCACCACGTTACCAATATATCCACGAGGTATATATACCTCTTTTTTGATACGGTCCATTTTTACACGATTTTGAAATTACACAGTCGAAGAAAGAGATGCCTCCCCACTTCTCGCAATTTATTTCCATTAATAGTAAAAAAAAAAGGGGAAAGTAGTCCTTCCTCTTTGTAATATGAAATTAATGTAAAAGGAGTCTGTGTAAGAAAACTATTAGGTATACTCATTGCTTTGTATGCAAGATCAAAATTATTACAATCAAACGTGATGGGCAGCTTTCGAATTAGGATCTTTCACTCTCAAACCCAAACTTTGATCCATTACGTCACCCCAGCACCTTGCGCGCAAGGTGCAAGTATGGAGAGGATCCATTTCGAAAGCGCGTCGATGCGAATCCCTTTTCGAAGAAGAGGACGCGTTACCGAGCAACACGTAGCTAAATCATGCCTCATTAAACGCATTGCGAGCAACTCGAGGGAAGGCTTTCGGGTGCGGGATTATAATTAAAAAGATTTGCTGCTTAAACCCTCTTTTAGTACGCGAGGGGCCACCGTCTCTAATTAGTGCCGAACTTGTTAAACATCTGAAGAATGCTTGCACAATGTTTGCGTAAGACGAAGGCACGACATTTTCGAGGGCTTTGAGACAGCGTTTCCTCAAAGAACTCCATCCCCTCTCGTTGAACTTCTAAAGCTTAAGAGACGCGTACACGATGCTTTGTACACATACACGCCGCTTCGTAGATCAAAGCGGGGCGGTACTATTCGTTTAAATACCGAATACTTCAAAATAATGGCTATAAATATCTTATTTAATTATATTATAAGATATTACAAAATGTCCATTGGTAAATTTAATTCGGGCGACTTAAATGAGACACGTTTCGATGACTCAGAGGATGCAGAAGAAACGCTTATGTGGGAGAAACGGAGATTTCAAAAAAGCACTAAATCTATAAACTTAAACTGCCTAAAAACACGATAAGAAACATTTATTACGACAATCAAGTGCATCGTTCTTAAGATTAATTTACGCAGAATTTGATTTGTGCTCTATTCAGACTTGCCATGATATGAAAGGATCGATCATCGAGCAACGATGCAAATTCCTGTCTAGTCTCTATCGTATTTCAGATTTTTGCCGATAACTTCGTAGTTCTGTACAGACTGTACTACGTGTAAAAATAGAAAGGAAAAGCGTGTCAAAGCAGAGCTCGTTTTTTTTCGACGATGCGTGGTGCCTTTTAAAGCGGGATTTTCCGCCATTGGTACGAGATACCCCGACTATCTGATCGGTGCTATCGGAGTTCGGCCTTTTGGTTGGAATTAACCAGGATCCACGTTGGATGACGGAACCCCAAGGGGATTCGCCAAAGGCCACGGCTAAGTGACACTTCAGGCCGATGTGCGTCTCTTCGAGGCAAGCGCATGCTTGTCCCATTTATGGTCGATGCATATAAAGGCACGATTATAGAGCAAAGGAAAGCCCCGCATTGACCTCGAATAATTTATAAAACCTTGCAAAAAGCTCGCAAAGATGCACTGGCAAATCGTATCAGAGTAGAAATTCTTTGTACTTTCCAAGGTAGCATCACCGTGCAGACGATGTGAATAGTTTTTACTTTCGCTCCGCAGCAATTTTATATCATTACACTGGACTAATGTACTAACTAAGATAATGTTAGAGGTGGGAAATATAAAATAACACAAGCTGGCGGCCAATAGAAGCAGTGTTTCAATATATTATATAGACAACATGCGTGAATTATATTCCTCATTGACGAGCAATTTCTTCCAGTCCACAAGTCAGACAGTGACTTGTCACGGATTCTCTCTCTCTCTCTCTCTCTCTCTCTCTCTCTCTCTCTTTCTCTCTCTCACACACACACACACACACCGCGCATGCAACTTTCATACGTCGAGGGCCTAGGACACTTAAAATTCCTATGCACCTCCTATACTTTTCCTTACAGCGGACGATGCGGGCGTCCGCCTCTAAAACTGCATTATTCCTTAGATAAATTATTTCTGTCCTACACTCGGCATGTGCAGAAAGTACTTCCACCTTCGATTAATCTTACAACTCAGTTTTCATCGATGCGACTCGTAGACATCCCGGCAGCCGATCGCGAAAATAATGAATGGGCGACCATAAATTCAGAGGTAAATGGAAGGTCGAGGAGGAAAAAGTTTTCCCGCATCGCCTGGAAAATGCATTGCGGGAGGAGAGGAGGCCGATGCGGCATTCCCATCTTTTCGAAGCCGATTTCAGGGTGGCGTTTTGTCCAACGCGGCTTCGAAGCGGCAACACGGGAATTATTTATACATCCACTTGCGATTCATGTAGCATGCCAGTCGTACGTAACGCCGATGATGTATGTACGCGAATCACGAGCGAAATCATAGGCGAGAATAATGGATAGTTACAGGCCTCCGCGCGTATTCTGCATCGTCGATGTAACCCTTTTTCATCTACCAATGAGATCGATTTTGGCACGCATGCCAAATGTACGAAAATGCGCCTGCTGTTTAACACATTGCTTAAATTATTAAGTCTTATAATAGTTTCTCTATAAACCCTATTGTATTATTTTATTAAGAAATAAAGTGTTCTCTGTCTAGATACTTTCCTCCATACTAATTTAGAAGACTGAGTGAGAAAGTGCTTCGAAATATTAATAGTCGTAAGTTAATGTCGAGTCTTGAGAACTTTGGATATTATTGACAAGTAGTAAAAGCTCGGATACGTAGACTCATTACTCTTCAAAAATCTTCAAAGTTCTTTGGCCGACAACCATGACTACAACTGCCTTGTAATCTTAATGATTCATTGACAAAAGTCCTGCAAACAGACGTGGGGGACAACAGGAATGTTAGAACGTGTTGGTAGATTCGCAATGTCTACACCACACAAACGTCTCTCGTACGTTCTGGCGGAGTATCAGCGTGGACAGATTAATTACTAACGTGCTCTGTGTTCCGATCAAACGGCCGTTCCATTAATTCAAACCAACTGACCGATGAATTCGAACATTTTTATGCTGTTTAACTACATATTTTCTTTAATCCTTTGTATTTCCCTTTGGCGCAAACATAATAACACTGTTGCTTTTACCTTAAATTTTATTACGCAACAATTAAATGCAAGTAACCATTATCTCACAATTTAATCGTAGAGCTTCATATAGAAAATACCAGTACAATTTCCGTGATATCGCAGAATATATCAGTTTATACGCGCTTCTACGTTTACAAAACATGCAATAAACTCAACAAGAACGTTCATTGCCATTAATCATTTAATGCCCTGTTCTTATCAATCGCAAATTTACTTAATTTAAAAACTAATTAATTTTAATAAATCAATAACTTAATTTAAAAATTAAACTTAATTCGAGACGAGAGGCCGGCACTGCAAGTCGAACGAGCAAAACTCGCGCAACGCGGTAACAGGCTTTCGATCGATAAAGTGTTAAGCAACATTGTCATAGATAATTGTCGGCTATTTCCCGCCTCGCGAGCGGAATATGAGTATGGGGGTGCGCCCTGTCCTGCAAGGGATAAGGGTTAATGCGGCCAGATATAATGTGCTCGGCCGTTGCACGTAACATCATATACTCTCACCCTCTCTCTCTCTCTCTCTCTCTCTCTCTCTATCTCTCTCTCTCTCTCTCTCTCTCTCTCTCTCTCTCTCTCTCTCTCTCTCTCTCTCTCTCTGTCTCTCTCTCCCCCTCTCTCTTCCTCTCTCGCACGTATTTGTGTACTTACGGCGCAGAATGCACAGGACATGAAGGATGGAGAGAAGATACTCGAGCACAGTTGAGGACCGATATCGAGAGTTTGACCTGACAGTGCTGCTGTTAATTTTACACGATGCGTGCACGCCGATGTATTCTGAACTACGCACCCACGGTTAGCTTAACCTTCTACGAACAATAGCAACTTCAACGTAACGTTCCGTTTGCGTTCCTCGTCCTAAGTCAGCTGTAGTGCCTTTCTAGATTTGTGGATTATCGTCAATCAAGGCACTTCTTTCGATTAACTTTTGGTTCTTGAACCGCAGTGCGCATATCCAAGTTTTTTCTCCCTTCAAGGGCATATAATTAAATGGTGACGAAGTTCAAAGTATGACTAGATTATCGCCAATCAAAAGAAATGTTGGTTATAGAAGTTCAAGGCGAGTTTCATTGCGGTATGAAAATAAATACGTTTATAGAAATTAGGGGTACTATAGGTACGTGACAATAACAAGATTCGATGCGGACGTATTTTATTATAGTGTGTCGTGATTTTAGCATTAGTACTAGCTCACCGATCAAACAATTTCAGAAGTTTCGTGTGAGGGGAAACGAAGGAAATGCGTGGAGGAAGATCCTGGAGTTGTGGGATCGTCGATACGGTTGTAAGGACGACGTTGTAAAGATGTCGATACGGTGTAAATTCAAGGAGGTTGGAATGTCGAAGTCGTTGCAGAGACGTCGATAAATGAACCCGAATAAATACCCACGTAGTTTTACAGTTGGCGCGCTCGATCCTCGTTATTTGACCTCATACATTGTGATTATATTAATCATCATACTCGAACATTTCCACCTCCATAGTTGCGGCCTTCGCCTAGGATATTCTACGTTACGGAGAAGCAGTGGCCGAAGACATGGACTTTCATGAGGGAGATCCGAATTTACATTCCATTTATCATCGCTGAATTTTCCTTACAGTCCGTATGTCGTGGCCAAGAGAGAATAAGTTTTCCGACTTGGTAGAGCATATCTTAAATTCCAAAGGAATTTATCCTGTGTTACAAGCTTTCGAATAAATCTCCGTTGAGATCGAAAACGAGAATTGAATAATTGTTAAAACGATCAGAATTCCGGTCTATATACATATCTGAGTTATGTTGGCACAGTGAATGCTAACCAGACCTCCATTATTGTGACCTAAATTCATGTGCCATCTCCGATTACAAAAATTTTCTACGCGATGCGCATACTGTAGCTTTGCTAATGGGCAGTAGAGCTGAAGTAACGAGTTAGCGAGCAAAGCTATTGATGATCGTAATGAAAAAATCTATCAAATAGCGGATAGTGATTTTAAGAAGCCATGTACAAATTATATATATATTGTACTATATATATATATATATATATATATATATATATATTGTACAATAAAATATTGCTACAAAGGCACATCGGTCTACTGCCAAAAAATTCAAAATTAATTCCTAATCAGCTCGTTTCGACTTTCTCAACTTACGAATACATTTTAGTTATAATATTTAAGTCATATTGAAAAGTAACTCATTAATTAAATTAAAAGGAGAATATATAGTAAATTATGAGGTTCTTATTAAAAATTTATTCCAGTAATACCTGCTTCATAATAAGACTTGAATATTCACTGGAAGAATTCAAATTTAAGTAACAAATTTAAATAACAAGTAGCCTGCGATAGGTATTCTTCAGTGACAATTTGTAAAGCACCTTAAACGCAGAAGTGCATCCTCGTCGGTTAATCGAGAAAATTCAACGAAAAAACAGCAGTACGCGTGTCCCGGCTAATGTTCTACCCGCGAGGACGTTAATTGGAGCGTGGGGATAATGAAAAACTTCGTTCGACGGGCGGACGCTGATTTGTATGACGATTGGACCCCTTGAATTTTAACGAACCACTCGACTTCGCGCGCCTGCATATTAAGCGAAACACGACGAGGCGATCGTCATCGACGATCCGACGAAGTCATCCCAAGGGGTTTCGAGGGGAAAGGATTTTAACACACTGGCGCCCAATAACGCATACCTAAGTCATCCTTCTTTTTTACTAAGGACCGGCTGACCCGAAAATACGTCACTGAAATTTCCATACATCTACCTTAAAATAAATATCAAAGTACAAGTAAAACTCAAATCAATTTTTTATTTTTAAGAAAAGTCAAAATCACATAATTGCACTTTAAAAGGTGTAAAACACGTGAAATTTTTTCATACCCACGCAAAGTGCGAATCTAAATGGCCCGACGCCAAAGCGTTAACGTCGTTATCTCGATCGGTCGGTTCAAAATCTTCGTGCAACGTCGAATCGCCGAAGACGCACGACAATGTCCATAAACGCGAGCGATTGATTTCGGTGGGCGCACGGGTCAACTACTAAATTAGTTTGTATTGATCCTATCTACGGTGATGAACATTGTCCCGGCTTATCTCAAATTCAAAACGCAATTAATTCTCACGCGGTTGGGAAGAGTGCAGGGAGGCATCCGGAAAATTGGAATTTTCCCGACGTGAAAAATTAAACGCGACGATTGGAAATATCGGCGGCGTTATTAAGAATACTTCTGTTTTATGCAAATACGCATTGTTGGTGGTTAATATTCGATGGCAGCTCATCGAGGGGCGATCGATATTTCGGGGAGAAAGCCGCGGGGTTTAAGGCAGGCGTAATTATAAATCGTGGCCGCATGTCTGCATGCCTCCATCACTTGAGGTACGTGAAATTTGGTGTATTTTGTACCAACTTACGTTGCAACTCACGATCAAGTTATGTTCTGAAATAGACGGTGGGCGTCGAAAGAACTCGTGAAGAACAAAGTTGTATTTTAAAATAAACGATGGAGTATCAGGAAATTTGCTCAACTCTCTGTAATAAATGGTGACGTGAAAACAGCATTCGATTGTCTTTGTTCTCAGTCAATATCGTTCCTTTGGAGATTCTTGGATAATTGGAAATTGGAAGGTCACACACGAATCGTTCTCCGCTCTATTACTCATGTCCACTTTCTTTTCTCCTCTAGGAGCACGAGAAACATAATTTAACGTATACGAGTTTAAACCTAAATTTAAAAGACAAATATCGATTACAGAGAATTAAAAGCGTAATCAGGATTGTCTAGGATTTAAAAAAACAATCACAAATAGAAAAGACTACAATGTCGCGCTATGCTAGGCACAGAACCACAATACATGATTCGTGACTTAATCAAATGCACAAAAAATCTTTCTCAAATTCAAAAACGCCTCTCGAACAGACGAACTGACCAGGCAGCGATTTATATCTTTTGAACCGTATATGCCTAGTATTTACTCGCTGTGGATGTTGATACGTTTTCCTCATTTTTCACAACCATTTTTTAATTTGCGGTAACGGTTAGAAAGAAAAGAAGAAATAACACACACCGAAATTTCGTATAACTCAGCTGCCCACCGCCATGGTATTTCTACCCATCCAACCGAAATAACGAGGTGCGCTCGTAGCACGTGACTAAAGCTGAGCTACATGTATACCAGTCGGGCTCGAGGTACAAACTCATCTCTTTCTTTTTAATTCATTAAATTAGTTTTACCCGATGATAGGTCGACAGCACGCGAAACATTTCGACATTTCGTTTCACGGCATAATGTGACGTCAGCATGATGCGCATTATGCGGTCTCCATTATTTGGGTATCGCAGATTACGCGGCAGCTGTACAGTACCCACTTTGTGGGACCGTGCGCTATTCGGTTTGTTCCTATCTAATTAGAATGCAATAAGCTCAGCTATGTCGGAGAAAGCCACGCTGAAATGTTTCAACATTATTTCGTAGCTTCGCACGTTTGCGAATGATTGAAATAAGTGTACAATCAGTTATAGCATATGTATTCCAGGCTAATTTAAAATCAGCATTAGCATACAGTTTCATTGCGTCGATGAAAAAGGGAGAGGTATCTCTTCCTATTTTTTAAATCAATAAATATTTTGATATACATTGTAAAGATAATTGTATTAGCCCTGTATTCTTTATAGTCTTTGAAGGAATAATTTATTTGTTTTATACAATCGTGTTTAGGAATCGTATGGAATTTTGTAAAATTAAGTACATTCGCGGGAAGCACGATAAAAATGCTGAAATTCACTCTTAGAATTTACTCGGAGAAAGATCAGATCAAGGACAAACCATTCGACGAGACGGTTTCCCAGTAACCATCCTATATGTCAGCGTATAACCGGGAACACGTGACGTTTGAGCACGAGCAATATATCCTCTTGGAGCATCGCTATCCGTCTTGCTGTCTTCTAGGAGCTTAATACAGATCGTACCACTTCAAGTATACGAACTTTAAGTGGTATTTCAACTTCCTACAGACAATACGTCCTCGCCTGGTCCCCTTTACATTCTACGATGGATACAAAACTTTACGATAACTTCATTATGCGTTGATTGTGTTGGGGTTGTTGAATACCATCAATCGAACCATCCACACTTGCGTCAAATGCGCATCGTTAATATTTCGCACTCTTTAAAGAATAATTTAAGTGGTTGATTAAATTAAATTAAATTAAATTAATGTTTAATATTTTTTAAGCATAATAATTTTAATTATATCATTTAAGCATATCGTTTATATAATAGTAATAATTATTATAATTGCGGGAATTATCATTTCTTTTTAAATATATCCAACCACGCGATGATCCGGATTTTTTTCCACGCGTTCGCTTTATTTATTACGTCTGAATACAAGACTACGCACAGTGGTACATAAAAAAATGCATATTGCTCGCAACCGATCATTAAAAACATATGTTTATTAAATTTAATCGCTTGATCGAATAACTCATTGAACTTTTTTCCTTTGCCCCAATTCCTAAAAGGCCGTAAACTATTGTTAGTATATCCTCCCTGTGCAAGCAGTCATTCTTCATTCACGAGGACCAATGTGTTTCTACATTCGATCCTGATAGCTTCATTATTATAAATTGCTCCTGAATTGCAATTTTTTCCAACAAATAAATAATGTAAGATCCGTGTACATTCGATAGTAGAGTTATCCACGTGCCAGTGGATAAATGACCGTTGCGATCGATGTCAGAAAAATTATAGAGCAAACAAACAAGGAGTTATATGTTCTGTCGGTAAGGTAGATACGTAGGGTATCATGTCTCAGCGCTTATACGGGAAACAGCGTTCCTATTAATTCTCGTATCGATCTGCAGTAGTGGAAGCGACTCAACCATCGTAATTCAATGACACGCGGCACAGAGCTGCAGAGCAAGGGAGGAAGCTCAGAGGCTGTTGGTAAAATTGATTTGGAATTGATATAATCACCCAAGTTAAGCCTAGATGGAGGCAAGGATAGAGGCAGCGGTCGAAAGGGAGAGGAAAAGGGATAGATAAAGTCGTGGGTACGCGAAAGCCAGCTAGTTTGGCAGACGAACGGCCAGGGGAGTCGAGAAGGAAGGAAGCCAATACAGATGGATGTAAAGAGGGATATCCCCCCCCCCCCCCCGAATATTATCATTCTTCATATGAAAGTTACATATATAAATGTATTTTTCGATTAAATATTACATTAAAAAAAAACATCAATTCTCTGAAAAATGTTCAATTCTCTGAAAGTTTACACCGATGTCTTTAAACGAAACGAAGCTTTTTAATACAAGTTTTATCCTGTAATTCTGAAGATATCCAAGTACCGTTAATGAAACAGATTTAACAGCAGAACTTTACGCGAGAACAGAATCGAAGCTAACCACAGCAAGGAATAAAAGAAAAAAAATGACAACAATATACGTAGACGCAAAGCAGAGTACGTGTGCGCCGACAGGCATGAAAACGAAGATGGATGTAGAAGTGAAGAGAGCACGTTTCTATCTCCTCAGTATTTTTCATCTTACATCAAACTTCAATTTGTAAACATACTCCACAACCAGATATCCAATAAACGCACCAAATCAAAAGCAATCTCTTAGCTCCTCCCTAGCACACCTCAAAGATCCAATTTCTCGCACCACAATAATCATCCACCTTCAAGCTCCAAACTCAAGCAGTAACAAATTTCACAAATTCCTATTCAAATATTATTTGTAATTAAATGACTAAAAAGTATAGATTTTTTAGATCTATTTATAATATATACAATATATCAACGTGACGATCACCGTTCCATTGTCCACGTAGAGACTAAAGAGGATGTACGGTAGCCGACGAAGGAGACTTTCCAAAGGAGTACGTAGACGAAGAAAAAAGCGGATGATAGAGGAATCAACAGCGAGCGGAACGAAGACGGATGCAGAGGGAGAGAAAGGGCGATCCACTCTTCTGGAGGCAAACGCAAAGAGCGATAAGGGAGTGCGAGGAGCTCTCGTGGGAGGGCCGACGGAGGCACTTCAGGACTCAATCGTGGATGGAGATTGTGGAAGGGAGCCAGGTGGGTGGCAGGAAGCCCAGCCAGGGGGAGGGGTAGGTGGTATCATCGAGGACAGGCGTTCGCGCAGCGCCGAGGGATGATCGATCGAGGGTAGCCGAAGTTACGCCTCGCCTTCTCAATCCTATTGCTCGGTAGTTAATTGCTTTCGAGCCCTCCGCCGCTGCTCCGGGATTGACTGAGACTACAGGTGTTTCCGAAGGGGTTCCACTAACCTTTCCTCCTTGCTCCCCAATCTTTTCCATTAGCCCGCCGCGCCGATCGTCGACGACGTTTTTAGGGAAATATCGTGGCTCGGCAAGACTGACTTAACCCATGATTGCATAGCGTCGCGTATCTGCTATTAGATGTTTGCTTCAGCTGGTCTTTTTATTTGGAATTCGCGGCTTTATTTTAAAAGAGTGTTTATAGATTTAAGATCCAAAATATTGTCCACCGCTAGCGGAAGTTGTACACTTAATACATTATATGACATTTTTTGTACATTGCACCATTTCGTAAGGGAGAATTTAATGTTATATAATATGAATAAAAAACCATGCAATGAAGAGTTAAATTACCGTGGTAAGTCCGAGGGGATTCGTTGAGAATATTCGTAACGTCGACTAGACAGGAACTCGATATGCGCTTTAGGCGCGTGTGAATTTAACCAATAAGATTGCCCTAAGCTCGCAGATCTAATGCAATGTACGGACGAATATTGTGACGGATACGTGACTCAGTTAAAAAATGTCAACTAAGTATAAGAAGAGATACCGACGGAATCAGCATTTTATTTATATTTTGACTGCTAATGAATACTTTTTATTATTAGAACCGTATGCATAATAGTGTAGATACATTAAAAAACGAGAGAAAAAGATTTGATGCTAGAGCAATCAGCAAAATTCATGGAAATCTCGAATATATTACTGTACAAACATGATATACTTATGTTCACTGTAATAACGACTTAATTCGACAAGTTCGCGAAATAACGTATTATTAAAATATCATTATTTAAGCAACAGTACTCGTTTATTCCTACTCACATTTTATAAGGGTTAAAGACGATAGCGCTTTATGAAATCCGCGAGAGGGATAAAAAATTCCACGCGGCGCCCTTAGGATATCATGATAGCAATCAGTTTTCGGATGACACCGTCGCGGTTAGTCCCAAGAATTTCACGGCGACATTAAAAAGCCATTAAGCGCGGTAATGGAAGGTTTTGTATCCGCAAATCGGTGACTTTTTGAATGACGATATACGGAAGCCGCGCAAGATGAGTATTAGAGATTAAACTCAACTCTTCCTATTGTGGGAGAATTGGTCGGCCCGAAACTCGCCCTTTCGGTTCGCATTTTTCTTATTTTCCCGAGGAGTGCCGCTGCGGCCAGACGACATTGGATACTCTCCCGGATTACGTCGCATTGAGGACAACTTATTGAGATATTCGAGAATTAAATCGGTCCTGAGACCAGACCTCCCACGAGCGTCACCTGGGAATCCTCGTGAGGAGCTTCGATTTATCGACGAGGGATCCGAGACTCCTCGCTTCATAAACCTTGTTTATGCTGGCTAGTTTGGATTAGAGAACCTCGAAGGCATTGCTGTGTCCGACATAAAACTTTATTGGAAGGGTTTGGAAAACACTGGTTCGCTTTCAATTTTTGCAGTAATGTTTGATACAAGAAGGAAGACCGATATATAACAGACGGGGGTTGCATTTCGCTTCCAATATCTCTTTGTTACAGAATTTTGGTATATACAAAGTAAAGTATGTTTATAATGATTTATGGGTACTTTTCTGCAATGTATTTTACCCTGTAATATATATTAAAGTACGATAAAAAGATTTAAAATATATAAAGCACGATAATATCTCCCACTGTATTGCAAGAAACGTGCTGATATTTTATTTATGTATAGTAACCGATATACAAGTTGGCAATCGATAATCTTAGGATTCTTGTCCCCTGCATTATGCCATTACCGACCACTTGGAATGAAGTCCCGACTTTTCCAGAAAAACGTAATGAGAGATACACGCACCACGTAAGAAATCTCCTCAAAGGGAATGTTCCACAAACGGTTGAAATACGTGGCATATTTAGACGGAAGTACGCCATTTCACAGCGCATGACAATTCTCCCGCGTAAAAATATGTGCATGGCTGCTGGTGAAAATTGTAAAACGCGACCGGGGGATGCTGGACGAGCATTGTGGAAGTGAAATTTTCCTAGCTTAAAGTTGTCAAGAGCATTGTCACTTTTTAAGGACAAAGAGCTGCCGCGGTAACCCCTCAAAAAGTCCGGTTCGAATGAAACGGAGAAAGAAAATGCGTATATCCAGGAAGACGCGTGTCAATTTCCTTTCGCGCTGATCGACGCATAGGTACACACACGCGCATCCTTTATCCTTCCGTCTCTGTCGTTTATCGCTGGATATTTTCGAGCAACGTTTAAAAAAAAAAAAACGTACGTGATCATTCATATTTGCATTTTGATGTCTGTTCCAAGTGCACGATTAAATTTGAAAAACATTGCAATTTGATGTCGTATCTTGTTAAATTTACTTACGCCCATAAACAGTCGTAATTTATTTTGCTTCCATTCACCTTTTCCATGGATTTATTGTCGTTTGTAATAATAAAATCTTTATAGTTTTCTGTACGCACATCGTACGCTTGTAAATGATGGATGACACTTCGTCTTTCGCGCGTTATTAAACTTAGTAAAAGTTACTGTTATCGATTGTCCGTTAATAGTGCTTGCCAAGCTAACCGATGTTGATATAATGTGTTTTCACCAAATTATTTTTGTTTACATTCGTCCTTGTCACACACTAGTATGTAATACCGCAAACAATGCAGTTTCGATTCTGCTCATTCGAAATCATGTATTAGCATTCATTTGATTGATTAAGCACTCCATGGTAATTTCCAAGCAGCTTAATTTCCTTTTCAGTGCGCTGCATTACTGTTTCGAGTGGCCTTTCCAATCAGAAAATAAATTCCAACGGCTTACAGTAGAATATTGACTGGCGGCCATTGTATACGTAATCGCAACCCCATAGATTCCGGGTTAAAGTGTAGTAGCCACGTAACCGGACAACCTGGAAAAAGTATTTCACTTTCCATGGTCGTAACGTATAGGGGTGAAAAAAAATCCATTCGCACGATTCCTCCACGGGAAAGTATAATAGAGGGGCGAAAAAGTGCACGATGCGATATAATGTAAATTCCCTCTCCCCTCTGAAATCCTTAACTTCTTCTGCTCTTACAATGTTTTCACATAAGCTTCCTGGAAACCTTCCAGAAAGCAGGGACCGAATTAAAATAATTCTTCACCATAAACCCAGTACGAAGAACCACACGATCGACAATCGCATAGAAAGCTTTCGAAACAGAATATTGCGAGCTGCAGCGCACACGAAGCACATAAAGTGACTGCCAAGATTATCCGCCATTTCGAGAGGGAAAAAAATCGTTTATAGCGGGGAGCAAGAAAGCCTAAAATACGATAGATAACTGGATTATCCCGAACAAATAAAAAAGGAGGTTTACACCAAACTAAACGCAGCGTCGATCGATCTGCCGGAGTATTATATTCTTTTATCCGTCGAATGAAATAGTGCATTCCCAAGGTGGATCCAGCTCCAGCGGTTACAGCGTTCCCTCTCCCAGTTTTATTGCGGATAGAACTTGGGGAGATATTACATTCCGCAACGTGGCTGACCAGATAAGGAACATTATCACTCGGCCTTTCACGCGTTCCTCTCGAGAAGGGCCACCGGCGATCTCCTTTATTTTACGCGCCCCAGCTTTCGTGCCGCGACTCCATTACGGATAAATCGTCGCGAATATGCGCATGCACGTTGCCGAAAGACCGAACAAAATGCTCCGATATCAGCCGGCCAGTAATGGCCGTGAGTACCGTTTATCGTCGCGGCTAGCGCCGATATATCTTGATATCACGGCCGGCCATAGGAGCTGGAATCGCAGAGCCACGTGCAGACTTCCAGATCGGATTATTATCCCCGCTGAAAGCTTTCTGTGCCTTTTACTTCGGATGATCAGCCTGACCCCGTTTTTACCCACCAGCCAGTACTACCGGAATACCGCGGTGCTCCTCATTAAATGCATATCTCATCGCCTTGTTCGTCGTGCAATTCGTGAATCGAGAGAATACGAACCATCCTGGAGGTATTCGCGAAGCCACGAAAGTTTGTAAGGGAGTTTGGTTGATAGGGGGAAAAGGAGGAGTTTCTAGGCGGGATGGATGTTCAATGTCGAGTTACGAGCGCCTTATCGGCTCCCACGCGTGATAGGCGGGTATGCCGTGACACCGTGATTGGTCAGCCTTGTTTTTCTTCCGCGGATTATCGGCCCGCGCGACATTTCTGCGCCGCAAAAACCGCTCGATGGTAGTACAATAAAATCAGCGTTACCGCGAGGATCATTAAGGGCTGTTTGTTCGGTGACCTACAAAGAACAACCGTTGTCGGGAATAATCGGGAATTTATCGTTGGTACCTAAATCTCATTCCGTGAATCGCCAACGCCGAACTTTCGAAAGCTGCATTCCTCTCTGATCTGATAGCGCCTCGATGAATAGACAGCTTTAAAGCGCGCTATAGATTCGGTGGGAAATTTTAATAATTCGAGGATAATGGATTAAACTAAATATTGTACGTCGCGAAAAGATGGATTATTACTGCCGAGAAGGAAACGAATTTTTAGGCAGTTTTGTAAAATGCGTTTTAGAGTTCGTGATTTGTTTCTAATGTATATTCTTTTAACGCTAAGACTATTTTTTCATTTTTCTGAGATCACTTAATTAAGATGAGACTGTGTTTTTACATCGTCTATCTTTGGGACTAGTTATGTTTCCAGATTTTCAATAACGCTGTTATAGACTATGGATCACTGTTTTAATGCATTGACATTTCCCCCCCTCTCTTCTTCTCTAAGGATACATCTAATGCGCCCAAATGCGTTTGTAAAGTGACTACTAACTTTATCCTTAACACCTCAGCGCTCGGTTCTTGTCCTTCAAAATACGCATTAACCGTGTAACACCACAAACTTCGATAAAGCCGCTTGATGTTGCAGTCGTTTATTATTCAGCGGCCGTCGATACTGCATCTTAGATACACACACACACACTTGCGAATACAAGCGCAAACGTGTACGCAGTCTTTCAAGAATCCACCTCCTCCAGAAGAAGAGCAATTAATCCCTGACCATGTACGAACAAAGAGAAACACATTTCACACTTTATTTCCCCGGTACCACCCAAAAATCCTCCTGGCGTATTCAAAAAGACCTCTGTTACGATCACGGGGATCTGCAGGGAGATTTAATTCGCGATCGTGTCGTACCAGGAAAGAAATCGCCGCCTGTACCTACGGATCTTTGCGCGACACACTGAGGAACTCTGGTTCGAGTAATTCCTCCGGTTTCGGAGCTTATGCGGGCGTACCGGACTATTCCGGGATTCGGACACGTAGTTAGGACTTAGCCAGGATCAGATTAAATTTACCTACCCATTCGGTGCTCTAGGAAGGCACTAGAGGGACGTGGAGAAATCGCAGCGGACGCGGAGGAACTCGGCAGAAGGGTAGAAACGTCCTGCAGCCGGGGTTAACTCGACGCAAATGCAGACGAGATGCAGGGGACCTGGGATGGTTCGACGAGAACGATGACGTTATCGCGAATGAGGAAAGTTCGTGTTTTTACGGCTGCGATTTGTCCACTGAAGGGGAAGAACGTTAAGTTGACAATTGAGCAACTGCGGATTTACGATCTGGTGTTTCACAATGGACGATGCACAAAAGCTGTGGAACCGATCGATATCGTTCCTTTGTCGAACGACGATCAGAGTAACAGGTATGAAACAACGATATGCGTTTGGCATTTTGCAGGCGCACGTATACCTACGGATTTAATTAAGGCTATTTATCAGTGAAATCCGCGGTTATTTAGTTAGCGGTCTCAATAGTATTGTTTGCCCGGCAACTGCACGAGTAATCGGATTAAAAAATTTCAGGATGCTCCTATCGCGACGGTGCGTATGAAAATGCAGGTCGCTCGATAATTAATTGCAATTTGAAGCAACTATAAAGCTTTTCTGACCTTCAGCCAAAAACTGATTATGGACGGTCGACATCAATTATCTCGGTTTAATCGAATGGCTATACGCGCCATGAGAATAATTGCAAGTTGTCAATTATAATTCAGCCACCGCAGACATTTGCCCGGTATGAATTCGAGGACCGCGAAATCATAGAACGCGCTGATATTACCGTCCACCACGGACGCGTCTCTACTGCCACCGATATTTATTCCAGGAACTTTTTTCCCGCGCATTTTAAGCCCCGGAAGACGCGAATGGCTCTTTAACTTTTGCCCCATCGCCATGGAAAGCACGTAATTAAGGTAATTTCCGTGCCCACCTGCAATTTGTACGGAACGTGCACTTTAGTTGGCACAGCTGCCAGCTAAACCACTGGCTTAATGCATTCAATTTTCAGAATAACCCGCGTCGTTTAAACTACGTCCCCTTTCGCGTTACTTTCCAATCCTTTTTCTACCCCAAAATCTTCCAAGAACATCTTGCCTCTATTACGTTGCGCCTTAAACTACGTTGTTAGCCTCAAAAAGTGAAATTCTAGTCGTGAATGCACAATAATCATCGTGCGTAATCGGACTAAACTTATAAAGTATATCTTGTATCCTACTTCGATGTCACGGAAAAATTTCTCAACGCTGCCAAGTTTTCTTAAAATAAGGATAATCAAAAAATAAGATTTTCCTAACAGCAACTAATGAATCTACAACAAATTTTTCACAGATCAAACGTCACGTAACACGCACAATTCGTGAAGTCAATCTCCTACAAATCAATGAATTATAATTCACCTCGTAAAGATTAACATCGACTTTAACTACTATAATACAATAATCGTAATATAAGTATAGTCTTCGCATTTATAATCTCATATTTCAATTCGTTGCGTATAAGTGTAAAAATAAGTCACGGTTGCTAGTCCACGTTTAGTGATAAAACGTCGGAGCACAGAGATTCGAATCTTTATGCCAGAGCGATCAAATGATCCGTAGTTCACAGTGTGCAAAGCCGGCTTGCCGCTGTTGCACTTAACGCGCGTATCCGTGCAAACAGATTAGTTTCCTTCGCATCTGAGCCGCTCTACAAAGATTACAGGATGAGATACGGACACTCCGTAATTACTTCCTTCCAGAATGGTTACCCAGAAAACTACCCGGGGGTATGACGTTTGTCCCTTTAATATCAGGCATGTTCAGAGAGAACTCGCCCTAGGACTTCTCGTTCCACAGCAATTACCGAATTTGGATCGAAACTTGCCGCAACTAATGAAACATGCCTAACACGTGATTACATATTCCGAAAGCGGAGCGTCGATGAGTAACGGGAAAAGATCTCACGGTTCATTAACGGTTACGCTTGGTACTGAGAGCATAGAATATCAAGCTTTGATCAGGAGAAGCGTCGCTCTTAGTTATCAACTATTTGCGGTGCAATCTTGGTGTAAAAGAATCGACTAAAACGACCGCCCTGATTCGCCGTCGGGATGAGAACCTCGTTTGAAATTTCCCGCTGAGAAAATATCCTCGCGATAGAAAAATAAACAGCGACAGCTGCGCGGTATGATATGATAACGCCGAAGCTAAAGTCGGGTCGTAATTCACGCCCGAGAGAGTATTTGTCAATTTCGAAGTTGCACGTTACCAAATATGTGCATCTAAAAGAAATCCTTAACTATCTAACTAATGTTTAATCGCTATAAATATAATATTTAAAAATTTATAGTTTACATTTACGTTGTATTAATTTACAGTTCAATACTTTGTCATGAAAAGGTTGAATTACGCAAGGGGAATATTCTAAAACCAACTGTCGCTTATTACAGCAATTAATTCTATTTACCACGTTTATCAAACTATCAAGAGAACATTTACTCAGCCTATGACGATATAGACCGATCATCACCCTCTTCGTCGTACACATAGAACAATTATCTAATACGTTGTCACTCTCGATTTCTGAATATTCATATCATTCATCGTTCGTCTATACACGTCGAATGTTCAGTGGAACAAATGGCGCCGATATACGTACATAAATAATACGAATTCAACGATAAGGAGCCATGAGAAGATTTCTTAAAAAGAGGAAAATGTAGTCGTGAAACAAAGGTAATCTTTCCTCTATGCTTTCTGTGCTGTTCTTTGAATCGCACATACTCATTAAATTACACATTGATAAATCGACGACCAATCTTCATTAAACCAATCGTGAACATTTTTGACTTTCCAATTCAAATTTTATCGCGAGAAAGTAGGACCTAATATTTCAACGTAATACCGCACAGTTCCATTTCGTCTCACACACAAACTTCAAATCTCTGCTAAAAACAAAATTCAAGTTAATCAGTACCAAAAACACGCAACCAATTATGATACAGACCGACCATTACCCTCTTCCTCGTACACACAGAATAATCATAAATACCTCATTTCGGAAAGCAATACTCTCCCAAAGTATCCCCCGTTCATCCACATCCAGCAATATCCACCAATTCGGCCTGCGGCCACCGGCCGTTTCCTCAAACCGTCCAAACAGTGCTTACGAAGCGATGATTTCCACGATACATCCAGAGCAAGACATCGACGCGTGTTCCGGTGCACGCATCTTATCGGGCCAATCTAGCATAGTGTCGTATCAAAGGAGGCGACACTTCGGCCTGACGCGCCATAATTCGATCCAGCGGGCGTTTCGCGTGCAAGCGAGCGAGAGAGGTTCTCGAACGGTGCCTAGGGATCCTATTACCGGCTCCTGAGAGTCGTTACCGAAGGACTTCGGGACAGGGGCTCGTTCCGACGTGTATCTTCCTGGAAGTTGCGACACGTACGCTGGCTTACGGACTATACGTGCACTCCAATGGTGTCCGAGTGTTGGGACTGGGATTATACACGGGCTGTCCGCCGTGCAACGGCGACACTTAGCCGTTTAACGCCATACCAAAGGGGAATCCTCGACATTGCGCGCGATCTCCGGACAAATCTGCATGTTATCTCCTTACGATGCCCGAATACCTTTCGTACGGATTGATAGGGTTGGGGTGGCAAGTGTCCTCGTTCCGCGTGGATTCCGCATGGCGCAGCTCGTGATTTGCAGCTGTCGTGAAACGTTCGAGCGCTCGCGCCCTTGTATGGACGTTGGATGGATTCTCGGCTGTTGTTTGCATGTTTTTGCGTTTATGCCTCGGCTAAATGCTGTTTGCTCGCGTTGTTAAATTGTCCTTCGTGCTGACGCATAAGCCCGCGGTAATCTCGTTAACGTGTATTTTTATATATATATTGACAAACGCATGGGGAACGCATTGTCGAGTGATATGGTTATCGGATTTTTTAACCGCGCGCGTGCTTATCAATTGTATCAAATATTTCATGGATCATTTTATCGATATTAATTGTGAAAGATAGCTTGTCGTGTCATTTTTTTTAAAGAGAATTTTATCGATTATGAATGTTTAATGTTAAGGACGCAACAACGAGGAAGGATGCAACTTAACGCGTACGATATCTTGGTTAATTGAAATTAGGTGTGAGATATTTTTTAAATTATTTGATATACTGGGTATTCAAGGCACTCGTACATAGGATGTTATAACTTTTAGGAATCTAGTGTAATAAATGTCTTTTTATAGCGGGTTTTGAAGATTTAAAAAATGATACCTGTCTTCTATTATTTTTTAATGATCGTTCATCGAAGTACCTTTACTTGTTCTGCTGATATCATGATTTAATTACGCATACTAGTTCATAGATTAGTCAGTTTGACATGAGAAACCACTATTTTACTCGCCATTGGCTACATGCCAACCAGAAATACGCGGAGATACAGTAGATATGGATGGTTGTCATCAAGCATTGCCCGCTTTGTTCATCGCGCCAATTCGCGCATAGGACAGCAGCACGTAACATGAGAGGATCATAGAGGGTATAATGAATTTTAGGGAAATCCACGAATATCCTACGTTCTTGTATTCAATCACGAATTTTAAATCGACGTAGCATAGAAAATATAAAAACTTGTATCAAATTCTTACACTTTTATAAATGATATCGGAATAAGAATATTAATAACAGGAGCACTGTTAGTTTTGGCGACAATATATTAACAGAAATAAAATATACCGTCATATCGTAGATTTTTGTTGCGGAGATCGAAACTATATTGTCTCTCATTAACTTTCGCAATAAAATTTGACGACAGAAGATGACATCGCCTTTCATTTCGCTCTTTCTATCACACTATTGAATATTACTTTGTTGCGTCACTGTCGGTAGAAGCTGCGGGCATATCTTCGAAGGCTCTTATTGCTATTTACTTTATACATGAGCGAGCTAGAAATATTTGCAATCAGCACGATGCGCAGGAGGAGAAATAATTGGAACGCGATATATCTCGGTTTCGAAGTAACAGCGTACAGAGTGAGTACCAATTAGCGAACCGCCATCGTCTTCCCAGATTTCGATGCTAACGATGCCATTGCCAAGCGCCCACGCACGTATATCCACACCACAACCGTTTTGCCAGAAACCCCGAAACTGGCCGCATCGAACGAACGAATCGAGATCATTACCAATTTAAAATGAAATGGCTATGTATAAGTATAAGTATAAGTGAAAAGTGTAAAGTGATTCTAATATAAGAAAGATCTTCAGAAATTGTCGTTGGGTTTTTTCCGTTCATTTATAAAACTTTTTAAAGTACTGGACTGCTGAACTCTTATCCTGAACTTTTTCTAGTTATTAAAACGGTGAAGGAGGGGTAGCGTTATTTTTCACAGCGAATTTTATCATGGAAATCGATAAAAGGAGCAATTCGTCTAAACTTTCCACGAGTGAAAATCAGGATATTCGTCGTCCTGGGTAAAATTGCACGGGAAATATTTTGGGCGGAAAGGGATCGATCAATTCCTTTAAACGTTCCAAAGTCAAGAATTCTCTACGTCACTGCTCCAGGAAGCTGCAAATTCTTCTGACCCTTTATATCCCCGGGAAATCTGGTTAAAATCGAAACAAATACACATAGCCGCGATCGTAAAACAAGGCTGTAATGATACCGAGAACGAGCTCCTAATGACCTCTTTCTCCAAAAGTTTGGAATGAACGAGGGGAACGATTGCTTCGAGGGGCCCATGGAATCGAGTCATTAGGGATGACTCGCGGAGAAAAAGTTCGGAGTACCGTAAGACGAATGAGAAAGCCGGAATTTGTTGTAAAAGTTCGGCTCAGATATTGAGTCTGGGTTACTACTTGTGTTCTCGCCATACGCCTTCGAACTTTCGTTATCACCTTTGTTATAACTTCGATCTAATAATTAACAAATGGCTTATCCGAATTTATGATATCTCGGTCCAATTTTTCGAAGTATTACACGTAACGTACAGTCCCAATGGCCACTGAGCGTGGACAAAGTTTTCTTCGCATTTCCAAGGTGATAGAACTTAGGAATGAGATATATTTTCCTCACGTAGCATTTAAGATAGAGTTATACAAAAGGAGGTGATTTAAAATATCCTTTGACAATCACAAAATATTGCCATTCTTTACGCGAGGCTTCGTAGCAAAAATGAAGACATATTTGTAAGATTTATAAATTTCAATCAATTTTTATTCATACATTCTTAATTTAAGATTATAGAATTGAACAAATTTTGAGACGTTTTTTTGTCATCGTTTTGGATTAGATTTATTTGATCCATTTTTTCATCAAATCCATTCAACGATATATCTTGTTTCATCGCATATGAACGCAACACGGCACGATTTCTCTTTTTACCCACTGCGTTTCGATTCGATAACCTCAATTTTTAATTTTCCAGTTAGCATATCCCGCGGTGGCTTTGATATTAGCAAGACAATACCGCGCTCTCTGCGGCAGTGTTTATCATGTGGGACACGCCGCAATGAACGTGTCCCCAGATCCCATAATCTCCATTTCTCCTGACGGCCATTGTGCGCATTATGAACGATCTCTTACGAAGCACAATTTTGGAAACACGACATAGTGAGCGGCTGGGATTGAACGTTCAGAATCATCGATGGAAGTCAACGGTACGTATGAATAAAAAAGCTTATTTTGATGTTCTCAGTTGATGCGCGAATTTAATGCGTACGGATTATTTTCGTAAATATTCTTTGCTACTGATTAACTTCAATTTCCTTTTTAGCAAATATTTGAAGTTTTAACTTTCTCGCGAATGAAACCTGAATTACAACATAAAAAATATTCACGATTGGTTTAATGAAAATTGGCCACCAATTTATTAACACTTCATTTAATGAATATGTGCGATTCAAAGAGCAGCACAGAAAGCGTAGAGAAAAGATTACCTTAGTTTCACGGCTAGATTTTCATCTTTTTAGAAAATCTTCTCATGGCTCCTTGTCATCGAATTCATATTATTTATGTACGTATATCGGCGCCATTTGTTCCACTCAACATTCGACGTGTACAGACGAGCGATGAATGGTATGAATATTCAGAAATCGAGAGTCTCAACGTTGACTGACGACAAAACGTAAGATTTATGGGGATCGTGTTCGGATTTTTTAGAGCGGAGATAAAATTTGTGTACACATAGCGGCGTAGAAGTCAGGGACGGAATAGCAAAGTGGTATCTACGGATTCTGGAAGCGCGTCATGAGCGAAACGTTCGTCTTCTTATATATTGTATATGCGTAGAAGTGGTTCCAGTGATAAGCATTGTAGTGTCGTAGGTGCACAATAGACTTCGTCTAAACCACTCGTTTTTACGCAATTTACATATCATATAAATGTCGATTAAATTCTTCACGGTGCGATCGCGTGATTGGAATCGCACTATAGGGAAATCAATACCATTGGATAACTATGAATTTCATCGAATCAGACAAGCGCACGCTCACCAAACTTCATTCACGTACCTCGGTCTAAATTACCTTCGTTATTCTCCTTGAGTGCAGCTCTGTTACTGCAATTGATATCCGCCATAATTTGCACCGATTCAATGATGCCAATTCGCACAAATTTCTGATCGTGCATTAATTATGTAACAGCACTAATTGCGTACCTGATTTGCGATGTCCTTTCTCATCATTTCAAAATGAAGAAGAATCATATTTAACGCGCCTTTGGTATAAACAGCCAAACTATAAACTTCCTTTGATTTATTTAAAAGATTCCTTCGCATCATCGACCTTTGGATCGCCTGGCTAGGATGCATATTCAATTTGACCTGACAGCCATTAATTTAGTATGGGCTATAAGACAGAGCCCGGACTGAAGAAGTTTGTACCATGCCTATCGATCGGTTAACGATCCGCTTTCACAGTAATTCCAACTTTATCAATCACCTTCGAGAGGCACTGCAACGAAACTTGCGACCTCCTTCGTGCGCTTTAATAGCAAAACTTTCGGTTTGCACGCCTCGCGCTACTTTCCGTATCCCTTGTCTACTTCCGAGCGTTTCAATGTATGAATCGCGCCCAGTAACAATCAATCGCAACAACGAACTGAATTCCGATCTCTCCGCCGAATAAGGAGTCGCATATTATCAGAAAAGTGGAACCGATTACGTCGATTTTGAACTAAGTATAATTAGTATAATAATGTTAATTTACGATAGGAGAGTTTAAGCACAAAAACTCATAGTTATATATCGTGCATATTTCCAAACAATAATGAAACTATGCACTGTAGAGATAACAGGAGTGGTATGTATTTTAACGATTGGTTGGTAAAATTGAAAATACGCCTCTTTCAAGTTGGCTTATACAGCTCCGGATAATTATTAATATCGAATAATTCCTTTTGTACGGTGAAAATCGGATTGCTCAATCGCAAAATTGTTCACCGATCCGTTGAAAAAAATTAAAAGATTCTCGGTATCGGTAATTAAAAAATTACCTCAATTTAGACAAATTTTGGTCACCTCAGAATTATACAAAAATAATCATTGACGCAATATTCAAATATCTAATCTCATCGGTTGATCATCGTGATGAAGCAAGCAATCTTCCATCAAGATAATACTGTCTACGAATATAAATTTAACCGGTGCAATGACGATAAACTAATTACCATAAGTACCAGATCCTCAAGATCGGTTAAAATCCGCAGAAAAGACAACGTAAAACAATCAGGAGCGGATTAATCAAACTTGAGCACGTATGCTCCCAGCAGATATATTCCATTACTCGGGACGAAAGACTGGACTCCTGTCGTACCTTTACGAGCCCTCCGGCACTTCATAATTTTTACCCTGCAGCGTCGAGTCGATGGAGGATCGGTTGTCCTATGGAGATTTCCGCGGATTTCAAGCCGTCACTCCGGTAACACCATCGGATCGATACCCAAGATGAGCAACGAGAAGGGCGATTATGAATCGCAATCATTCCGTTCCTCGCAGCGTTGCTTTATGCCCCTCGATTATCATAGAAATGCAATTTCCGCCCTGGCTGCTGCGATAATACGCCGAGGGCCAAGCCACGTACAGCTTCGATATTGTCGCATGCGAGATTTGTTTCCCTTTATGGCCGGAGTTTTATTCCGGCATCCGGCGGCGAAGATAAAAGCCGTCGTAAAAGATACCCGCCGCCATGCCAGCACATCGCGGAATCGTTGCTGCCTGTTTATTATCCAGCACTAATTACCGACATTGTGTTTAGCGCCAAAATTATTGCTCAGGGAGGATTTCTGAACGGCCGACTCGGCGATGAGGGCGAAAGGCTCAAAGGTAAAAATGAGAGAAAAGAGATATTCACGGTAAACCTCGTGCTTTCGTAGGCCCGCGACGTTTGAGCTTTTTTTCTTTTTTTTTTTTTTAATTGTCCGCGGTAATTACAAAGGCCGTTGGGCCTATGTTATTGAAGGCATCCCGTGAAACACGAATTTAACGCAATGCATATTAAGCGAAAGAGTTCTGCTCGCGTTTTAACACGGGCCTTTGTTTGAAAATATCACGTTTCTATTGTTCGCTTCTACTCCAGCGCGTTATGCACGCCGGATAGTTATTCATTTATTTTCCTGTGGTGCGCGCACCGCGTGGAAAAGCCCAAACGTAAATAATGACGTTTAAACTGGTCTGCTTTTCCATAGAGGCTTATACTTTTATCCGCCACGCCGGCGCACTCCAGAAAATCGCTATAATTTGTTTCGCTCTCTACTCCCCTATCTTACGGAACTATCCGGAGGTTATAATCGAATCTTTTTCCGTAAAAGTTTCAACCTGCAGCCACTGCAGGGCCAGAAACCCTAGCCTCGATCGGCCCAGAGTAATTCAGTCGAGCAGAACGAGACTTTTTGTTCGGAAAAAAAGATTTTTGTTTTTCTCGCGGTGGAAATAAAGGGGAAAAAGTTTCTGGCGACGGAAAAGCGCGGGAAAGCCGCTCTGTCGCGATACTGCGCTCATAAGATTCCAAGGGGTATCGAACCACGACAAATGCGACGTCAGAATTATTCACGCTTTCCTCAAATAAGCTCGTTCAGCTTCCAGAGAGGCGCGGCGTGATCGAAAGGGACTTAAGCTCCGAGCTCGTCAAATTTATGCAGCCTGCTATCTGCTTTCGCGCGAACAGCTTTCCTTATGGCCGAAAGAAGCGCAACTTTGGGGCCTGAAATAAGGCGGAGCCAACGAACGAAGGAGATCGCGTTACTCCTTCCGGTGTTGCTTAGCACAATGTTACAAGCTTTTGAAGCACGCAAAGGCAATATCTCACGCTCCAATTCCTCGATGAATTATTTTAAATTCTTATTTTCGATTCGATAACCCGATTCTACCCTCAATATTCTCTTATCACGAATATTCTATAACGCCTCTTGGTTTCCATACATTTATTATTTTGTATGCTCTTAATGTAAGCATTTGATTGAAAAGGAAGAAAAACAATAATCAAATGCTCGATGTATTTTAATAGTACTGTAGAACCAGTATACTTCTAATTAGAGACGTACTTCAAATACCTAAAAAAAACGCTTGCGGCAGCGAAGAAGTTAAAGCAAATGAACAAAACAATAGGCAATCGTATATACAGATTTAGGAGTTAAAATTCAGCAAAATACAAGAGGAGAAAAAATATAAGTACTCCGTTGTTGATCTGGTGTAAAAATCATCAAAACCATATTTTTCGTAGTTTTATGCATTCAATTTGAATTAATTCTGCTGGCATTTGTAAACGACGTTGGTCTTTAATATTGTTGTTCGTTTTTCTTGTATCCTCGAAAAATTCCACCACCAGTGGAAAATCAGTGTTGCTCAAGGGAAATAATTTTTCTTCGGATCGTCCAGTTGCCTCCGTAAATATCATCACCGCCACGATCAGCCTTCCAACGTATCGATCGAGCTTATCGAATTTATTCGGGAAATGTAGAACGCATATAGGTACATCGAGTTTTCGAAGAAAATGTCATCCTCTGAATAGATCGAAGGTCTCGTCCTCTGGGGCTAATGTTACTTTTTCGTGGCCCACGAAGGGTGAAATTAAGATTAAATCGAAAATGCTTTTTCATATTGTTCATGAAATCTGAATACGCTTTGCATATTTCTGAACGATGCTTTATTGCAACAATGACCGTCAAATTTGTATACATGTACTAGAATTTTGTCTTGGCGCATATTAATTTAAAAAAATTGTATGGCAAGCATCATTAATACAAGTCACGAATCGTGAGCTATGTTACTGGAGATAGTGTAAGAAAGTTTTGCATAAATTGTATATCTACTTGATCAATATCTTATTGTCTTTCATGATAAATTTTATTCCAGGTACATTTATTATAACTTTATTCTTTTCGGAGTAAAAATCACTGATAAAAAAACGCTTGCCTTCTGTATCTTGGCATTAATTCGAAAATTCGTAATCTTACCTCGGCATTAATTTGTAATCTTTGCAAAGCAATAAACTATCTGTCGCACTGAGATAAGTACAGTACCCAAGACTACTTGTAAACAGGATTAAAGTACGTCTTTAGACATTTCTAGAATGCGATGCAGATGTTGAAATAATTCATGCATATATTTCAGGATAAAATATTTATCCCAGACATATTGTTTTCATTGCTCAAGTCAGGACGCGTGCGAGTTGGGTTTTTCTGCAACTTTTAAGAAATATTCTCGTTTTCTCCCGAGTTCTGAGATATTAAATTTAATAGTCAGAAACCCTTACGGCGGTACGATCTTTAAATATTGTTGGAAGGATATTCGAAGAGATTGTTGGACCACTTTCCAGGAAATTACATACGTAATTTTTCTTTAAACGCTCCTATCTTTCGCCAAAGGCAATAGCACACGATCCTCTTTATTCGTATTCAGAGTTTGAAATACGTAAGACACTTTCTCGGTGCAGATTTATCCTGCAATATGTTAAATAACTGTCAACCGAATTAAAGCATTAATAACGTTTTCATTAAAAAGGGCTGTTCATTACAATGTCGTTCAAGTGCCAATTAAAAATTAATTAATACGATAGGATAGGATCAATGGAGAACATTTCATTTTGATGATATTCACCGTCCAAATATCACTGCATTAAGTATCGTTTAACCAATATGACTTTTTATAACTTCAATCCTACACAGGATCTTTGCTCCGCATTCAAGCTACTCGGATATAATCATCTCCCTCTCTCTCGACCTTCTATTCATTTCGAAAATATTTATCGCTATTCCAACGGGGAAAAATAATCCGATTAACACGATAAAGCCACGTAACCTTCCAACGTCTTAAATTCTACACCTCCGACTTCGGTTTAATGCCCTATTAATAGCACGTCAAATTATACGAGATAATTGCCACCGGAGTAATTAACTCCCGATCGTCGCGCGCTTCGATTAAAATTCTTCTATAACGATCGATCATCTTTAAAGAGTCTCATAAAGAAGTTCCATTAGGGGTCCGCGGAGAGAACCAATCGCAGTTATGGTTGTCCGGCATCGATTTATCGCGCCGGCCGATAAATAATTGCATCCACCGACGTGGAGCCACTCGAAAATTTCCCGAGCTTTTCTCACCTATACCAATGGCATTCTGAGTGGGCAATTCGCTGGAGAGTCTTGCCCGGCGTTTCCTGAATATCGCTTTCCTTCCTCCAGGGGCGCCTACGTGTGCAGAATTGATTGATTTTAGTTTTCCTCCGAGGACAGCCTCCGCGCCCAGGTGCGCCTACCGACGATAAACATTAACCATTAATGAAATAAACTGGCGGACCGACCGAGGGGGATGGAGCATTGAAATCCGGGAATTCTCCCGGCTACGAGAGAGCCGGGAAAATGAAGAGGAAAAGTTCCCTTCCTACCTGAGAAGTCACTTTACTGGCGCGCTGCTATCATCTTAGAACATCAAATGCAGCATAATAGGAAATCCGAGAGTATTCTTTTCTTTCGTGTCGCGCCTGCGCCACTCTACCCCCTCCCCCCTCTCGCTTTACTCTCCCCCTAGACTCGTGAGATAGTATAAAAAGGATAGGAAGGACGTGTAGCGAATTCCATTGAAAAAAGGAAATCGACGAGAATTTACGATTTGCAGACCTATTGTGGAATTACCGAGGCACGAGAATGCACTGTACTTTTTTGACCTTTCGCGATATAAATACGCTTTGATCCTTTTGTATATCGCAGTGGGGAATTGTGGTGAATCGTTTATAAATTTGTTTGGACCGAGCGTGGGATGCGGATTATTGATTAAAGTGTCGGAGTCGAGTTAATTGTAATATTTATGGTATTAGCCTATAAGCTCGAGAGATAATGCGACCGCGGTTTAGGATTAAACATAAATCGTGTAAAAAGAATTATCATTCGTCAAAGTCATAGTAGATTCATAAGGATCATATCGCGCCTAATAATCCGGTGTACGTTCAGTAAACGGGACAAAATGAAATGTAGAGCTTGAAATGTGGAACGATGAACAATCGAAGATATCCCATAGTTGCCTTAACCCTACTGTCGTACCTGTCCCTTAATCCTTCATGGTGCCATAATTTGTATCCTGTCACAATGAATTTGTAAAACCAACCGAGTATCCTTATGTACATATACCAGAGTCTCGTTGGTCGAAGCACGTGTTTATTCTCAACACCGTTGGACCCTTTTCCGAAGCCCTACACCTTCGAATTTGTCTTGTTCCCGTAATAAGGCAGGGCAGCCCTACATCTCTCGCGTTCCAGAATTGATGAAGCGTACAAACGCCTTGCTTTGACCTCGGAAAAGGCGATTTGTATTTCGCTGAGTGTAGCCAGTTGACAGTTCACACCTATTCGCCGCATGTTTTACGGATGTCACGTTATCGATACGCGCGAGAAACTCAAGCAGAAACATCACCACGACCCGTAAACGTAGCCGCATAAATGTTCATCGATTCGTCGTATTCGACATTCGGCATAACAAGTGGTCAAAAGTAACGATGAAAAATGACGTAATAGATACTTAACTGATCAGAAGATGGGTCACTATCGAAACTGAATAAGGGAGTACCTGTGAAAATAGCCAATTCCATATATCTACTCGTGTGTGATGGAAGGATATCGAATGATACCGCTTAATAAGATCCACGTCTAATTCCTTAAAGCGTGTCGACTTAATAACATCGATGGTCAATATTTTAAATGTCGAAGTTCATTCAAAAGGATTTTCTGAAGTGCATTCAACTGATTTTATGCATTTTGTGTATCGATTCATGAGAAAAATACCACCGCACTGGGAATTTATATGCTTGACTGTACCAGTCGATGCAGTTTCATATACTCCACATAAAAATGCTAATATACTTACGCCATAAAATTGTTCCGCTATTTCTACGACTGTTTGTGAACTGGACACAACTGAACACATACTTGTTCCACCACTGTTTCTTCATAAGGAGATATTTAACAATGGATTAACAGTACTGCTTATAATTCCAGTCATATCGCAACATATTATTCAGCATTTTCTTCTAACAAAATATCTCTACGAATCTTTCGTTCATCCCTATTAACGGAACACATTATCCATGACTTGAATGGACTTTCAGGAAATACTATGTCGAGGATTATTTCTATGTGCGAGGCGTAAGATATGGTAGAAGGTCGAGCGCTTATTCTTCCAAATCTGCAATATGTTGGGGCTATTTGAGAGTTATACGATGGTTCTCCAATTCTCCAAGTTTCATTCGATTTTCGGCCTTCTGCCAAACAATACCGAAACTCGCGCGACATCGCCGATTCCTCGCGCCGATCCGTGCCAACCTCAGTTTCATCGGATCAAATTCCAATGCGATTCAACCCCGAGTGGAGCTGAGTGTCTTTACGGGTAAGTTTCAAGATCCTACCAGCGGTTAATTATCGTGAGAGGGTAAGGAACCGCAGAACAATCTTCGGACACTATAGCTAATGCACAAATCCTGCGGCCTGCATTTTCCATCCACGAGCTGTCATTTTAACTTTCGTATGAGTAGAAGTTCGAGCCCATTTATTAATTACGAGGCAGGCAAATGCGCAAGAATATTTCCGTGGGTAAAACTTTAATCTATCAAAAACGTGGTTTTGGAAAATACATACCATATGAAGGTTTTACCAAGCTGGACTTAAAAACAAATTATATATTTTACTATGACGGGAATGTTGGAACATCACAGCGTACTTATTGTAAATTTGCTCTAAGGACAAGTATTTTAATAATTGTTATAATATATGAGCAAGTAGACCTAAAGGAATTAATGTGAATTATTATATATATTATGCTCGCATTTCTGCTATATAATAAATGATTAAATAGTATATTAAAGGATTAGAAACAAAAATGGTAGCATCCTTTCTATTTTAAGTAAGTAGGAAAATTATAGAATTTGTGATCTAGAATTTAAAATAAGATAAAAAGGCGTTAAAAAATCCGCAGGATATTTTTAGGATATTTTTATTTCAATGTTGTGCGTTTGTTGAATTGTCTGTACAGCTAAAGTACCGTATGAAAAATGATTTGTATCCTGTAAATTAAGTCTGCTTCCGTAGGTATTTACAACATCATCTGTAAATTGGTTCGTGTCAACAAGACATATTATACGATACTCCATCTGAAATATGCCATGGCAAACTATCCTGTTGTATCAAGTACCCCGTTCCTGTAGACAGTTGCTTTCAATGATTTGGTTGACAAGATTCTAGTTTCAAGAGGGTGTCAAAGAAACTTCAGAGCCGCAGCTGCTCTGTAGTCAACTAGGAACCCAAATAGAACATCGAAATCTCGTACGGAGCGGTTATACGTCCAAAGTTTCTTTGAGACTATGCTAAAACCAAGAACACCCAAAGTGAATCATTAAGATTAACCACCCTGTGAAAGGAACAAATTAGGAACTGCTAATTAGAAGTACCCTGTATTGCGTATAAGGCGCTCTTTAACGAGATTTAGCTTGTCACTTTCCAATTCTGCATTCTGCACGATTCAATAAAGAAGAAAAACTTAACGTACTTTTCGAACGTGACTTCACTCGAAGTATTAATTCTTCAAACATGCGAGAGATTTAGGAAAGCGTAAATCAAATAAGTTCTCCTTGCATAATAATAGACGACCTCACCACTCTGATATATTTACTTGTTTTGAAATTTGGATATTATTCAATTATTTGTCTAGTAATGGAGATTCGTGGAAACATTTTATTTCGAAAAAAAGAGAAAAGTATTTCATCTGTAAAAAGATTCATGAGTTTATTCATTTAACAATTAGCAAAACTCGTACTCCCAAATGCACGTCTGTTAATACATCAAAAGATGAAATAGAGTTATCGATAAATTCTTCATGGCATTCATTACATTTCCAGATTTAATTTTAAATTGCTTTTTACATTTTATTCTGCAGTCATATCTCTGTCGAAAACCAAGACTTGGCTGATTCACGTCTCTTTTCGTTAAATTAAGAGGCTAAAAATTCTCATCGCTTTGAGGGAAGGCATACTGCTGTAAATCTTTTGACACCCCTTTAGACTCAACCTATATACGGCTTTACAATGCATACGTAGGAGCGGTGGTCAGAAAAGACACGCTAGGTCCTTTATCTCGTAACAAGGTACGTTGACGTTCACGAACCGGATTGCAAATCCTCTCTGCATCCGACGGGACTCCACAAGAAGATCATGCCTCTGGGAACTTGCGAGTGTGGTAACGCTCTACGCAACGACAGGCGGTTGCAAAATACATGGATATCTGAAAACACGGTTCGAGTATTTAACCGTTCCCAGCCCGATGATACCATTTGGCATTATCCGTATAATCAGCTTCTACGAATCAAGTAATTAAATTGATTTAAAAAAATTTTATTTTTTACTAAAAAATGATAATTTGGGCTGGAAATGATTAATGGAATATGGCTCCAAAACTAAAGTGTTTTCGTGAGTCTTGCTCCTCGCATCAATCGTGATAGACATTCGATGAGACATAGAAGAGTATTCATGCGAATTCATCTTTATTATGTCTTCACCTTGTCTTTATTTCAGTCCAAGTTCAAGATTTCAACCTTACCCTTAATCCACTATTAATTTCCTACAGGTTCATGTATGTTTTGAAAGATTCTTCCGCTTACTTCAGCTATGTCGATTCCTTGCGGCCTAAAATATTTAATCCTTCGCTCTAGACAACTCACATCGCGGCTAAACTTAAAGCCACGGTTCGAAGTACACGAAAAACCATCGAAAAGCGTCTCTAAAGACGCTTTCTCAAAGGTGCGGAAACAGAAAGACAGTAAAAGTTCCATTCGGTGCAGGTGCACCGTCGATATCAAAGAATACGATATTAGAACATACTCGATAGAAGATTCCAAAGGGTTAAGCATAGTCCAATATATACGATATTTTGCGCATTTTGATCCGTCAAAGCTGCTCGCGCTACAACAGCATGTTCCTCGCGAAGTCGAGTTTCATTTGCTTCTTATGAAACTGTGGGAGAGTGACGATATTTCCCATCGACCGTGGAATAACAATGGGAGAGAAGGGCGAAGCGTTGCGATTGATATTAAACCAGTTCCAAACGGCGACGACGTGAGTACTTGGGGCAATATATTCCGATTCGCAATAATGCCGTCTTCATGGAGGCCAATACGATTATGTCCTCTGTACCGAAAAACCAGCTTGGTAAATATACTCTTCGGTCTTTCGAGTTTCTTTCCAAGTTTGCGCCCTTACATATTCGCCCGAGCATTTCGAGGCGTGGGATTGAATACGCGGAGATACGCTGAGGAAAGAAAAATCGATATTATGGTTCTAGCCGACGGTTCCATCGGGCGAGACCAATGGCGAAAAGTTAATTTCGTTTGAATCCTTTGCCGGTTTTCGGCGCAGTCCAAACATCGATCAAAATAGTAGAAACAAAAAGCGGCTTTTGAAACTACGTCAAAGGTGTAATTATATCAATGAAGAGTAGATAGCGTAACAGGGAGCTATTCATTACGTTGTTTGATGAAATTTTTGCGACCGAATTTAATCACCCACTGCTCATTACGTTTGATGCAAATTCACGAAGATTTACATCCACGTCCTTTGCCAGCTACTTTTCGAAAATATTATTAATATATTAAAATTCCTGCAAACTTGCGTCGGTTCATATACCATTACAGTTACCTGCTTTACCTCATATCAAGAAACCCTTAATATAAACCCTTTCCTCTCTCATCGTAACTCCCACTTATAAAAAAAACCTCCTACCACTTCTAAACACTCTCATTCGCTATTTCAGGAAAATCCTTGAGGATAATCCTCCGCTAAATTCCAACGCTACATCGACATAAAGTAGGATAAGAAAATCATAAGAGGTTAAGACGATACCGAGGCATTTACATTCTCGAAAACGACACTGTGTTCCTCAGAGTCGGCCGGAATAAGAGGCAAACAGGACGATAAACGAGGCGGCATTGATTACGCTCAATGGCTAGAAACACGTGATTAAGCCTCCATCGCGAAATTGGATCGCTTTCGAGCCTCCCATCCATAGGATTCGCTAAGTTGCGACAGCGCGTTGATTGCACGGCGAATCCGCGCTTTGCCGACATCGCTGCGACGATCGAATTAGCCTTGATTATGGTTTATTTCGTATCACGCGCCAGCTATCCGCGCCTGCTCGGTTATTGGCCGATATTATATGGGGGCGCTAAATGCTTGGCGCGACACGCATCTGGTCGCCCGATCTGCCGCATAAAATCATAAATGCGAGCGGAAGACAAAGTGCCGGTCCGTTTCTATTAATGCGGTTAATAGCGCGCCAGCGACGGACTGACAAACGAGCCGCTTAACGTCGCGCTCGATCGCGATGCTAATCGGGGAAAGTTCGAAATCGAAACAATGGCCAAACGCGCCTGTGCTGTAGCTCGATAAAACGTATTAATAGCGAACGCACCTGCCCTGATAGGTCGTGCCAATAACTTAATCATGCAATTTCATTTTTGCACGGGAGCGATTTCGGTGGCGATCAATTGGCGTGCTAATCGTTAACGAGTCTTTCACGATGATTACGTAAGGTTATCGATGCTACTGGAGGAGATGTAATTAGTCGATCGCGAGTTTGCGTAAAATTCGACGCGATCGGGGGTTTTTTTTTTCATGATGGGATTAATCAAGCGCCGATAATAGCTCGATAAACGGACAATTGCAAAGCTGATCGGTGAGAATTGGAATCGGTATCGGAGCCCATCGTTTCACGGTTATTTGATAAAATGTGTAAGTAATCTGAGTGTGGGCGGGATGCAAAGTCCGTCCAATTTAATTGTGCACTTTCAAAGATGGTAGTTGTATATAGATATGAATTAAGGAGCTCCGTTCGTGAGCCGCGTAAAATGTGAAGGTTAAATTAATAGAGATTTATTGTTAATAAACTCATTTGAAAATAGCTTATGAATAGATTCTTAAGTGATCCTAAAGAATTGCGTAGTACGTGACTAAAAATTTAATAAACTTAATTGCTATATGAAGTTTAATAGCGTGTCGTCTTTCGAAGTGTTTTCAAATATATATGCCCCGTTAAGAAAGTATGTGCAAACTATATTGCCGTTTTCTGCGCGCCAACATGCATAAATAATGTGCGTATATTTTCATAATTTTCATCCTGTGCTCTCAAGCACGATCGTTTCAAGTACAGCGTGAAATAAAGTAAGTTACTTGTAATCGTCTTTTGCGATAAAATTCGATGCGAACGAAGGCCATACTCACGGGCCTACTTAATAAATCTGGCATGCGGTGGATAAGTGACGGGCGGTAGCTTTGGGACGATTATTCTTAAATTTCGCGAGAGAAATGGCGATGGTAAGGAATCTCAATGCGCCTTCAAAACTACGGCATTTCATTCTGGCATTGAAGACAAATTCATGCCCTCCCGCGGCTTCCACGGGCATTTATTCACGACGAAAGGATCGACATCGCGAGTAACTTTAAAACGCTCGAGGAATATTTCACGTTGTCCGAAGATGGAACCTCGGGCATCGTAAGTCCCGTTACAGATATAATATTCATCCTCGAATCTGAGCGGATGATATTTATAACGGCCGCGTCATTCTTGAAAAATACGTCGATCAGGAGGATTTCCCTCGCTTGCACGAACCTGCATCGTAGAATGCAAACACTCCTTTGCTATCCACTTGAACGGAATAACATTCGAAGTTTGATTTTCCCGGCGCGTATTACAGATTGGTTGTACTTTTATCAAGCTCTAAGTAAACGATCGGCAGATACCTTTAGAACTTGTTACTTGGATTAAAACAGCACACTAAGTAACCCACATAATTAAATATATCCGGTCATTTCGATCGCGCGAAAAACAAAGGCCGTACTAGAATGAAACTAGATATACTCCAATTATAGAAATTCACGTGAGGCCAACAAGAATCATAAAAGTGTTTGCTTCAATAGTAAATAAATTGAATTAAGCACAACAATAGTATTAGGTCTACAATCGAAGCATCGTGTACGCGCGCGCGCATGTGTCTGTGTGCGTGCGAGGAAGTAGAAGAGAAGAGCGCGCCTTGAGAGTCGAATCGTGGAGAATAAAGTATAGCATTGTTTGTAATTTGGGAATATTAAATCCATTCTGAACTAAACCATCCATCCTAAACACTGATCCCTACACAATCATAATCAGCCTCATTAGAACCGATAAACTACGAAGCATTCGTGGCCACGTACATCGACCATACGGAAGAAAAATCTCCTTCAAATTAGAGGCCACACTAGGATCTTTCCGTTCAAGTTTTCTCCGAAGAATGGCCCAACATAAAGGAGCGTCTTTTATAATAAATTGGTCTCCAGCGCAAAGAACCCGCCGAAGGCGAGTCGCAATTGCATTCGCTTCGATTACTCGAGTGGCATAAGACGAATGCCTGGAAAATCGCTTCGTTCGTTTTTACCCTTTGCAGCCCTTTGCAGGCTGTTCTTCGCGTTCTACGCTGGGATGCCATTTTTATACTCATCAAACTCATAAAGGAAAACCTCTGGACGTGGTTATAGGAACTTTCAGTACTTTGGAAATAAACCGTAGGAACGCTAATTATGCTCTTTGATGTCTTGGTATCTCGATAAATCAAAGATAGTTGTTACATGGCCGATAAAAGACGAGGCTAAGCCTCTTTCGATGTGAATGGAAGAAATACCGAACTAGAAGTATATTTCTTATTGAATAGTAGATAACGAGGCCTCGTAACGAGATAGGCTATGCAGAGAGATACTGGTTAAAATGAGAATATAACATTTAATAGATCATTTAATAGTCCATTGGATGTCCAAATGAATAATTCGAGGTATTACATTATTCAAAATCAGTGTCATCAAAATCCACTTTATACACGTAGTGTTCCATTAAAAGATATTTTGATGTATAGAAATTTCAATATCTCATTTTACTTGGCATATCTCAACTGATTTAAAAATTAATTATTGGTTTTATAGAAAGTTCACTCTTTTTTTTTATTAAAAAATGGAGTAGTATATTTATGAGCATCCAGGTTTTCCTCTCGGTGCAACATATTTGCGGCGCTTTTATAGGATTATTATTAAAGGTAAGAACGCTCCACTCGGATATTGAGTATCGAAACTATTTCGAAATTTAGAGCTCCGAGAAACGTCGTGGTTTCATCGACGGACTTGCACCAGCTGAGAAAGACTGCCGTTATAAGATTCCAGCCGCTGCGATGCCGATAAATAAATAAGCCAGTGCTACTTCTGGGCTTTTAGGCCATAAATAAGTTAGGTAATCCGTCGTAAAGCATCCTTCTTCTTGCGCACATTACCTTAAACCTTGTCAAACGATCGTTACCCAGAAACATCTGACGCTGCTAAAGAATTCCAAATAGGCTTTAATCTTTTAAGAGAAGAGATAAGGGTTATTCGCCGAGAGGTAAGCGTTTAATCGTAGGGGAAAAAAAAACGTATCGCGCAAGATAATCGGACCAACGTTGTACCACTTTCCGAGATATCGAACCGTACAAACGTTAGTTCCTCGCGCCTGAAGTGCCAACTAGGTTGCCCTCGAGCATTTTGGTTTTCTGCTCGGAGTACTGACCCGTTCGACTTTGTCGCCCGTTACAATTTATTTCAATACCTTGTCGAAGGCGGCGAACATTCGCCTGGTACAAACTTATCGGCGGTCAGAAAGGAGTTACGGTTCGATGCCGCGTCGTAAAGGATTTTAACGTACGTATCAAATGGGAAAATTCAAAGACCGATTCGATTTATGGCACACCGAGTGAGTAACGAGTAGCATCGCTCAATCCATTTTGGTTGATAAATGTCTGCGATGTACATACACCGAGCTATTTCCTGGAGATGAGAGGCCAGACCAAACTTAGGGACCAGCGTTAACTGAATCGATCGCTATAGAAACTTATAGAAAGCAGGTATTACGTCAAGAAATGTTTCCTGGTTTATGAAATGTATATTTTTAATATTTAAATTCATATTAAACCTACAAGCCACTTTGTACAAATATTTTGACCTACCAAATATATCCTTAAAGGAAAGGATGAAAGCGCAATAATGGCGATTGTTCGCGGACAATTGGATACCTGATATGCTCAGGAGATTTTCGAAAGTCGCTTGTATTGCACGATAGCATTACACTGAGCGTGGGAATATAAAAGAATTGGAAATATTTAGTGTTACAATGATTACGTGGTAGCCGAGTAGGACAAGTACTACGCGCTACTGCGCTTTTAAAATGACGTGCCACGCGAGGTCTTTTTAGTCATACGTGGAATCTAGAACCTAAATGAACATCAAACACATCACGTGCCACCATAGCATTAAAGATACAGCTTAAACTTTTACAAAAAAAAAGTAAAGGAAAAAAATCAAAAGACAATCCACACTCTGCAAAAATATTATAAAATATCTTAGAAAATTCCTCGTCTCAATCTTTTAAATTACTACAATTATCACAAATTAAAAAAAAATCACCGATTGATCCAGTAGTTTCGGTGTTAAAAGTCGAGTTAGAATCGATTCAATGGGACGGCACTGAATGTATTCACACTCGTGACGCATCGTTAGATCGTTTAGCTGAGAAAATCTCTGTATCGGGAGCAGCGCTATCCATAACGTGCAGCTGATCTAGCATGTAGGACGCGCAGTGGTCCAACGAGAGCGTAACGAGCACGCGTTAGTCCGATGTTCGTCGTCCAGTCGAAATGCGGGGAAGGGCCAATTCGACGCATTACACAAGTTACTGCAATGAGAGGTGAGCAATTTGTTTAACGGATGCACCCGGTGTGCCAGAATGAGAATGACGTTGCACTGGCAAGCGTAGAAGGGAAGGATTCGGGGCGGCAATTCTCCGTGCACCGAGCGTATCTCGGATATATACTTTGCATTCTGGCCGCTTGATCCATTATCCGTACCTAAGGTTTGCGGTGGGTACTAATGCTACCGCAAACGCTAATCCGCCATCCTAATTTAATAGCAGGAACAGTAGTTACAATCTAGTTTATTACGGGCCTTTCGCTTAACCCTCTGATAAATCTGGGATGAAAACTTGGCCGCGTTTGTGTGATTTTCGTGGAGTCGAGGACAGTCTCCAAATCGGGGAGGTTTGCTGTTGGCCTCGTAACTTTGTGCTCGTAACACTGTGAACATTGGCCAAGCTGTGATATAACAAAACGATTATCTGGCATTTTTGTCGTGCAGAAGCGGAAAGTACCGATTTTATTGGAAGAATAAGAATAAATTTAAGTTGATTCAAAACATGAATTCACTGACGAATCTCGGATAAGGACCAAGTCGTTTTTGTCAACATTTTCGTCATTAAGTGCAGATCGTTTTCTAAATTATGAAGATTCCCCGTTGTCGCGTGGTTAACCTTAGCCTCAATAATTATATTAAAGTATATAATGGTTCAACCATTTGGAACTTTATTCGTACAAGAAACGAATTGTATTATATGTCTTTAAAGCGAAACTAAAATTGGATTAAGAACCTTAACCTCTGTTGCAGTTTAGTTTATTATGGGTCCTCCTTTAATCCCCTGATAAATCTCGGTCCGGAACTTAGCCGTCTTTGTTAACTTTCGGTAAGTTTAAGATGCCCTCGAAATGATAGCAATTTGTCGTTGCCACGTAATTAGCCATGCCGAGAACAGTCGAAACTTATATTAAATTGAATAATGGAACAATTATCCCGTACATTGTGCAAATAAGAGATGGTATATCCGTACCACAGAAATAAATATCATTCGGCCTCATTGAGCTGCTACAGGCAACAGTCTGATTCAGAAGATGATTCTATAGAAGTCTGAGTTTATAAGACTTCAATTAAAAACCATAATACCATCGTTTATTTCCATTCAGCTATTTTGACTGAGATGCATTTCTTTTTTTAAATAAAAGCACTTCAAAAGAAACGCTATTTCTATTAAATAACTGCATGAAACGCGATTCTCAGAATATTAATTAAAATCGATTCTGTTAGGTTTTATGCACTTTTGTAGCACGCCATTCTTTCTAATTTTCTGCGAAAGTGCTCGAGCATATGCAAACCACTGCAGAAACTTAGTTTCAACTAGCTCCACAAAGCTGAACACCTGCATGAGAAATAAACAATCCTGGACAATCTAATTCGTAAAAAGTATCGCGTGTTGGCGAAAGTTAGGAACTCGTAGTTGGAAGAGTACTCTGACTTAGAACTTCTGCCTGGACAGACGAATTTTCCAGTCAAGCGGATACGTTGCAAAAGACCGAGAAAAGCACTTGAGTTGCTCATCTGGCGGAACAGAGATGCCGCGCTGAATGTGCCTCCACTGGCGCACTAACCGAGCCGGAAACGAGCAGACGAAACAGCAAGTTTTAATTGCAGTCTTAACAACTTGTTACCAGGCTCAACCCTGCCTGCATAAGTACACACGCTTGTAACGGGTGTTTTGCAATGTACGAGAGCCAAGTATCGCGCCACTCAAGACTAGAAGACTGCAAAAACAGTTAATGCACGCGAATGTTTCACACAATTTCCCTACCAACCCTGTAGCTTATTTCACGCTTGAATAAATATTTACACGAATCAAAAGAAATAATAATAATTTAAACCTAATACTTTGTACCCCACAAGAGCTTGTACGTAGTTAAACGCAATCAGAAACATCGTCAAAAATCCAGAGTACAATACCAGAACTCTTGAAATCTCGGTGCAACTGAGAAAATCATCGACGATAATAAATATACCTGAAATTCCAAAGCAAGTTGTACTTGAATTTTCAAACAAAAATTTTCTGCGGCTTTCCAGTCTTGATCACTCTACCCTGATACTTCTCGCATATTATGAAACGCTCTGTACGTGTGCGAGCTCAAATTACTTACACACGGAACGCGCTTTATGGCTGTCATAGAAGGGTACGTTTTTGCGAGTTTACGGCTGCGACTGCAATTTCTATCGTGTGCCCATACTCGAACCGAGACGGTGTCGACTGAGGAATGCGCATTTCCCGGGATAACGTCGTCAGGCACCAATAGGAATGTGCCAGAAACTTGCTCGACGATAGTCCAGGCCGCATACCCCGGAGACTTGGCAAAATTATTTCCCATGATCGATTATCGATCGTACACCACGCCTCGCCTCACTCCCCTCGATTCTCAACGGCAAGTTCGAAGCATCGGGGTGTTTAATGGATTTATGAGAAACCCCAGACGGCCTGTCTTCACTTTTTCACCGACGTGAACCGTGCTTGCCTTTCCTAGATAATAAATAGACGAGTGTATCGCGAGCCAGAACAATTCCCCCTGGAATCGTGCAAGAAGGGGGAACCCATCGGAGGAATTTTGCACGGACCAGGATATTTTATCGGCTCGCGAGCAATCCGCGAGAAAATTGTTTCGCGTAATAAATCGAATCCCTTACGTACGCAGGATCCCGCTTATTTTCAGCTTTGAATTTTAAGACGACTCGATCGACGTTTTATACGCGAGTTGTGTACTATTGAGTCTCCAGGGCGAACATAGCACGTAATAATTGCGGATTTGGCTGCTGGATCGTGATCTTTGATTCTTTGCTAAGGTGATTCAAAGTGATATACTATTCCATACTACGATCCAAAATATTACATTTGTAATGTGTTTTATTTAATAAAATTGAGGTTTTCGCGATAAGTGTCAGTTATGGTCGTTAGAACATTCCGTATCTTTTTCATGAGCTATAATCTTCATACTCGTGCATACCACTTTTGTGAGTTTAACTAGAAATTTAAGAAGGAAAGATAAAGGATTAAATAATTCAAACTCTAACGTGACTATAATCTGTAGATATAAATTATGCTTTAATAAGATATTGAAACGAAAAGTTGAATAATTCCATGACGTAGGATTGTGATGCAAAATAAATGAAACGCGCAAACGAATTTTCTCAAGTTTGGACGAGAGTCTTACCAACGATCCGCCTCCATTAATTAATTACCAACGCCGCGCTTCCATTCTTTGTCACGAAAGGTCTTTCAGCAGCGCTATAAGAACTTTCAAGAAAACGCAATTAAATTTTGCAAGGCATTCAAATTGCATTCGGATAGAAATTCGTAATTGGTTGCGCGAGTATTGTCTCGACGATTATAATTACATTAAAACTTGTTTTCCAGATGCTTTCGATTTTAATGCCTTCCGGCGCGTTTACTGCGGCGGTTAAACGTTCGTTTGGTTTGTTTCACAATAACCTGGCAACTTTCGAGTTTAATAAATCGTTAAAGAAGCAAATACGTCGGATAATTATTCACGGGAAAGACGTCTCAGGATTGCAATGTCAAACTGGTGTCGGGGAATAATTACTTTGGACAAGAACTGCGCTTTGCGATTAAATCGAAACGAAAGGAGTAACTTACATCTAATGAATATTTTCAAGCGTTTAGCGAATCGCACAGCACTTGCAACAGCACTTTCTCAAAATCGCCGCAGTGCGCACTTTACCACGGTGTATTCCTCCCCGAGATGGATCCTTCTCGGAGGAGCTTTTCGCGGCAAAAAAGAACTTTATTTTTCGAAGATGTCGAAGAATTGTTCCCAAAGTTTCGAGTATACTTTCGAATTTCATCCGCGAGGCCTCAGCTGGCCGTACTTAAAATGCGAGACGAGCTATGAATAATGCCTTCGATGCATCAAAAGTTCTGTCGGTGACGCCCAAAAGCTCCCGACTTTGCGCGGTATTTTCTGCGTTCCATAAATTTTCATCTTCCTTCCGAAACACCGACGTGCCGGTGACTGCCGACGTTCACGTAGCATCACGCCCCGGCAAAATTCACCAAATCTGTTCCCTTTCCGCCCCTCAAACCACGGACCAACCGCAGAATCTCTCCTTTTTCTCTTCCACATCGAGAATTCTCGACGCGCCTTGGAATGCTCCAAAGTTTCGATCATTTGCCGTTTAATAAAACTGCCTTGGAAGAAAGTGCGAAAGAAGGGGGGAGGGGGGGATTGGAGGGCGGGGAGAAGGCGTCGGCCACTCTATCCTGTGGAGGCAAGGGCTTCACGCGATGGAAGCTGTCGAGAACTTGTCCAATATCGTGGATATGAAAGAAGAGGAGGGATCAAAAAAAAAGGAAAAAAGAAAAAAAAAGGAAGTGTCCTCGCACGAAACTCGTGTCGTTCTCTCTCTCTCTCTCTCTCTCTCTCTCTCTCTCTCTCTCTCTCTCTCTCTCTATCTCGACCGTGAGCTCCGTCTTGTTATTTGCGGTCCTCCGAGCTAAGTCCGTGGGAGTACGGAGCGAGGGTGAAAAAAAGGAGGGAGGGGAATAAGGGGAATCAGGAAAGGAACTTCTTGGTTGCCTCTCCTTCGTAATCCACTTTTTTTCTCCCCCCCCACCACGCATTACTGACCCGTGTCTCTTCGAGACTCACTTTCCCACGCTCTCTCGTCCAATCCCCTTTAATTTTATGTGCTTATATCCTCGAGTTTAACCCGCAAGGGAAGTCATTTTTCTACGTTCACTCCAAACTCGCGTGTTCGATTAGTAGCGCGAGTCAATTCCACGCGAATTTCAAACGAGCATTGCTGATGTCAACTACAGCATATCGGCTCTCTTGATGCGTATCGCGTGAAGAAATACAAAACTGGCAACCACAGATCATCGAATCTGAATCTTCTACTTAAAAGTCCAAGTTTCAATCCCCGACATTGTCGTAGCCGTTTGCTTCCCATTCTGTGAACTTCGTTGAAGCTAGTTTCCTGGTATTAAGAGCAGCAGGTTCGGGTGAAAAGAGAGCCGTCCGGCTTGCGAAACGCGAAGAGGAGAGACGCGGGGCACAACAGCTTCCAGATGGATGCAGAGGCAATTTCTGACGGTGGACTGAATAGACCGACTAGGACTTCAATGGCAAATATTATGTTAAATCTCTCGTGAATGGGACAATGCCGTGGACTCCCTATTATCAGGGTCTTAAACGCGCGTATAAGGCATCATATTAAGGCTATATTGTTGTACCGTGAACCCGTAGGCCTGCCATAAAAGGGACCAGCTTCCCATGGGAAATACGCGGGCCGCTCTTGAAAGTTGGGCCGATGAAAAATTTACCCAAGGTCCGGCAACTTCCCTAACTTTTCCAGGCGCATCACGGAAGGGGAATTGATTGGTACGGTCGGCCGCTATTAAGCAAACGCGCCCAACTTACGATCCTGATACATTATTTTATTCATTTCCGGCGACTCCGCCAATTCGAGAGCACGCTCCCTTGGCGCTTAATTTTTTAAACAAACGAAACGAGTGACCGCTCGAAATAACGATGACTTCGTTAATCGTTCGCACAATTGCTCACTAATATAATAACTAAGCTCACTAATATAACGAATAGAAATTCATGTAAGTTGATGATAAGTCAAGTGAGGGGGTTTAGTTATTTGAGAGGCATGTAGCTTGGAAGCACGAGTATTGATTTAAAATAAGTACCATTGGTCGATGATCGCGATTTACTAGTACAGAGGCGCATTTTACAGAATCAGGATAGTTTTGTAATTATGCGAGAGTTACTTTAAACCACATAGCCGTTGCAATCATTTTTTAAAATATGCCCGCGTAGTCTAACTAAAAAAGGAGAATAAGTACCGTAGTGCCGCATGATAAATATGCAGAATACAAAAGTGAATAACGTTAATTTATCCGTATCTCGGATTATCTGTATCCGTATAAAGCCTTCTAAAACTTTACTGCATAATTGTGGAGAGTTGTCGCGAGTATTCTGAGTGAACAGAGAGAAAGCTTAGTTACTTTGCGCTCGTCCACTTTACCAGGATCCCAAAGGTACGTGTGCATGAAAACTCGATGATTACAACTCTCTATGCCACTGTCAACTGAATTTACTCAACTTACTCGTACGAGTCGTCATCGTGGGTATCGTCGCAATTCGATTCCTGAATTAAACATACATTCTCTCAATATTCGCCAAAAAGTTTCATCGCATATGTTTATACGAAGAAATTAGAAACTTGGGTTAAAACACTCGCACCAATACCTTCGTTATTGAATTGTATGCCAGAGGATTATTTCTACAGTCAGCTTAACGTAATTATCCCGTTGGTGGAAATCAGAGCGGCGGAATGCAGCTTTCAAAGAGGTATCACTTCCTTTTGGAGCCAAGGCAATTATTCGTCCTGACATTCTTTCGCGCCGTAACTGTGCGCCGCTGTAATAACCAGAAGCGTGAATCTCCTGAAAATCTCGACGCCTCTCTCTTATAAACCTTAGCACTCGATAATAAATTACTAGCAAACCGGTAACCTTCGGTATCTTGTTACCTATTCTAATCGTATTCACCTTCTAATCTCTACCTTCAATCTGCATTCTAGTTTGCCTTCTCGATTAACGTACTACTGAAGTGAAAGCATGTTATATAATCTTCATATATTATCGATAAATTAACACTCGGCATTCTCCTTTCTATTCTATTTATATGGTATACCGTAATAAACGTACGGTAATTAGAAATTTTGTATATTTTTATCATAATAAACACCTACACAATCTATAAGTGGTTATTGCAAGTGGTCAGGAAATTATTGGACCGAGATTGTTGTAGAAAAAATGGGAAGCCCAGTTTAGCGGATTTAGTGTTATATGTGTGAGAGGTTATCCCACTTCTGAAGTTTGTGGGACAGGGAGAGATTAGACCACTACTTAAGTTTGTAGAAGAGAGAGATTATCTCACTTCTGATACCTGTGGGAGCTTATCCCACTGCGGAAGTTTGTCAGGAATAAAAACAGTGGAAGACCAGAGATACTCAGGAGTCTTTGGAAGGCCGTTTAAAACACAGGGCGCAATAATATAAAAAAAAAATATATATATATATTTTTGGTCTGAAGGAATTACAAGTGTCGTCAGTAATAGTAGGACAAGCATTGGCCGCTGCTGCTCTTTTTACATTACGTGTCATGCTGCGTTGGCCCAACGGCACGTGAAGCTCGAAACCAAATCTAAATCAAACTCGCTATCGCTGCGTCAGAGAAGTAGCGTAAACTCTTACATATGGGAATTTTTAAATGCAAAAGTCGATTAAGTTCTGTATAATGAAACGAAAGTACTTATCGATTTTCATGAGAATGAAGGATGAATAATATGCGATGGAATATCAAGGGCCTTGGTGATTTGCAAACTGAGCAATCCTCCCGTTTGCTCAGGAAATTGCCGAATAATCAGGATTTCGTCGATAATTCCAATCATTCTAATCCTCATAAAAATGTTGTTTTTGGATAAAGGTTAATTTAATTGATGCTAATTCAACCTCGAGCACGAACACATTAATCGCTGTTACCCTCGAGGGGATATCGGTGCTTTCTAAGTCGGTCAATTATTAGCCGCAACGCAATGCTGCAGTGTGCCTTTCGCAATTGTGATTACATTAACGATCGACCGTGTGAAATTCTACTCGGAGCTGTATTCGTGGTACGCTTCATCGAGATTTTGTTATTTGTTATCAAAGGTGCAGAAGTAGATAGGATTCCAGAATTGTTTTAGTTTAGTTTTTTTTTCTCGACTACGATCTATAATAAAATACATTTCTTAAAAAAAAAAAGACACTTAATTCATAGAGATTTGCTACAGTCTATATTTTACCAATGATTTCTAATTAGATTCTGTACTTGTAGATATCTCTTTAAAAAAAAATTGGTATTTCTGACATTAAGTGAAAAAGATAATTAGTGGTTTATGCATAAAATTTTATATGATGTTTATAAACTCTAAAATTTACATTACTCGACGCAAATCACCGATCTGTTCTCTAAGTTTGCTCATTATTATTTTTATGCGCTGAGTGCTAAATGGTATACGGCGCGTACATGAATATCAAGGATAATAGTTGGAGTTTATAAGCAATTTAAACGTACGACCAGTACTTATTTTCGTAATAAACAGACTTTTTAGATAAGCAGATTTAACAAGCTTTGGTATCGGCCAAATTAGATACAAACGTCCGCTGAAAATTCTCGTCTCCATTTTCTCGTGTCGAACGAAAATCTGTCCGAAGGAACAACCGGCGAAAATTCTAGATGATTACTTGCAAAAAGAATCTAAGATTATCGGTGCATGGTGCACAAACGAGTTTCGGGGCGAAGGTCCTGACAGCTAATCTGCAAGTCGAAACTCTTAAACGTCTAAAGGCCACAAGGTACACCTTCTCTCTCGATCTCCCTGTCTCTCTTTACCTAACAAAGGGCCAACGATGCTCACCGCTTTAGAGAGAGAGAGAGAGGGGGGGAGAAGTGAGGAAGAAAACTATAAATGATATGATAATGGATTCCTCTACACCTTCCGTGTCATTGCCTTTCGCAGTTTTTCATTGTCCAAGACAGCTACTCCGGATGAGAAGGGGTGATGGAATGTAAAACCCGTGGCCTCCTGGAAGTTTGGCGTTGATCAGAGAAATTTATATCGATGCTTGGATAAAACGATAAATCACCTTTTTTACGTAACATTTTAAGATCGGGTATTTGATGAGAAATTACAGATGAGGTATTTTTATATATCTGTACTTTAAAGCTTGATGCGAGAAACTGTAATAATACCTGTGTAATCCTATTTGATATTATTATATGTTATGCCAACGAGGCAATCAGTATAGAAATACTCGATTCGAGTGACCAAAGCAAACGATCAAACTCATTCTTGACGCATCATTGCACCGACCGCAATTAATGTAGAGCTTCGATATGTATCGTGTGAAATCATACGAGTGCATAAATACTTGCAAAAGCTCTCGAGCGAGCTTCCAATTTATAATTCCATTACGTACCGAGGCATGAACACGTATAAAATCTCCGTATATTAGATCCCGAAACAATTTCACTTTTCCTCCAATTTTTCGGGATTATCCGGCTCTCATTTTTCCATCAATAAAATCCATAAACCCGTTTTCTCACTTAAGATCCGGTTCCATGCACACATTGTGCAAAATGTTGTAAGCAGGTAGATGGCTGCGAGCCAAGTTTGTCGCCTACACGCTAATAACTTTTTGCCATTGTGCCTTGAATAATGTATTATTTATCAGTACGCCTTTCATGTGCTGTAATCGTTTACGCGACGTAATAATGCGCGCAGATAAGACTGTGCTGCACGCTCATCTTGGCTCGTTTGCATCCTTTGACGATACACGCCCCTTAACAGAGCCAACGTACGAAGGACCCTTCCTCGAACAATGTAACTGCATCTTCGTAAATCGGCGCTGCACGGACCTCCTTCGAATTCTCCCTTCATGTTGATGAATTTTCGCAAAATCGCCTAATCCCTTGAACGAGATTGATGTATCTTCTTGCAGGCACAGGCAATTCGTTACGCGAGTTGGGAGAAGGTTCTCAAAGTTCTGGTTTGTACGCGTTGGAAAATCTCCTAGAAGTATTATAAAACAAACTTATACAATGCTTTTGAATTGCGCTAAACGCCACATAATATTCTCGAATTATAGCGCATGCTTACAGTTGCAGAATTTTGTTTCGAGGAACGGGTTTCAAATAATTTGACATTATACCATAATAATTGAACCATAATAACAACCTCAAAGACACGCTTTTCCCTGAGAAATATGAATCCTTCCTCGTTAAACACCAATTTCCGATCGTATGAATAATATTAGATACCTCGTCGCGGCATCGCAAAGTAAAAAAACATCATAATACGCATCAATTCCGGAGCTTTTCAAAAGAGAATAAAAAGTCAGCCCAACAGGCCCAAAGACACGCTCCGTCTCCCAGGAATATGCATCGTACCTCGTTAGGCGTTAATTCTCGATCGCGCGAGTAATATTAGACACAAAATTCCCGATGGCGCAGTACCGCGCCGCGGAATATTAGGTCGCGCGGCGGTAACTCATATAACACGTCGAGCATTTGTGAACTGATACGAGCCTGCCCGGGGCGATCTTCCGGCACGACTAATTAGGGACGTCGCATAGGCATTTCCTTCATGCGAGACGAAGTTTTGATAACACCGCTAAAGCGTATCCCCGCTGTTTTACCCGCCCGCGGCAACGATCGCATGATGAACAACGAACGATAGTCGCGGTTAGAGGAGAGATAATGCGAAGGAACGGAGGCAGACGAGTAACTATCCCTGGGAAGAGATGGAACTGATTTATTGCACTCCGCGGTTATGATCCCCAAAGTGCAATATAAGTCGTATAAATCAGGCGGGAGAGGTGAAGTACACAGGCAGTGGTACGTCGAAGCTCAAAGTTCCTCGGGATATTACGGTTAAGATACCCAAAGGTGCTCGAATTTCTTAAGTTACTGCATCGATTATACCGGAGAATGTGCATTAACTCGACTAATTATGATTCTAATTTATCGCACATTTTATAACTCGCGTTCGTTTGTGGACCACAAGTCGATAACGGGCGGGGTGATTGATATCCTCGTACGCGATTTATGAAATTGGTTTTTTTTAGCGAAGAGAATAAAGCATTTGCTAACGAATCGTATTTATAACACTGTTAATTCAATATATTTCTATACACAGATGTTAGAATTGTGAAACGTAATTGATTCGTGCTAAGATGAAGAATGATAGATTTAAAATAGTAATTAAGTTAATCTTTCGACATTCGCTTTTATTCTTATAAATCTCAGATATTATCATTTAAGGTGGGTTTTCAGGTAAAACGTGCACAATTTACACATTGTGCAAAAAATTTCACTGTCGTTGGACGCAATTCAAATTCTGATACCGTTGATGTCGCGCGGTGCGAGCAAAAAACGCTACCCGTTCGCTGCGCGAGGATCAGAATCTAAAGATTTCCCTACCGTCCTCGCAGTTTACCACCAAAAAAAAAAACGAAAATGGATCGCAACAGCCCAGCAACGTCCGACCTCATGCGGCCAAAGGCCCAAGGTTTAATTAAAAACTCGATCGCCTTTCATAATTTCAAAGGGCCAGCATCTTCTTGCTTGCATACCTTCGCAGATGTTTTTAATCTAATACATACCCGACACACCGGGCGATGCATTAAATTCCCAAAGCGTCCCACGGCCTCTGATTAAAATATCGCAATCCCTTACGCTATAAAGGCTTTTTCGTATTTGTACTCTGATTTAAAAAGCACCGTACGGCGGTTTGAGATCATCGAGGAAATGATAAAATAATTTTAATGAAACTCGGAAAATTTTGATGGCAGCTAATGATACACATCCATTATCGTACATTTTTAAACCTTTCTTTTGCCATTTAGACGGATCGTATTGAATTTTCTAGAGATCGATGTTATTTCGCGGCCGTCGAAAGTTGCATTTTAAAAAATAGCTTCTAAAGTTCAGTGAAATGAATAAATGTGCCATAAATTCCAGCACATTCTCGTATAATTTACATTAAGTAATTACATTAACATTGGAAGATTTGTCTATCCTCTTTTGTTATAATACTGTTTTCAATTAAAATTTTAAGGGACAACCTCTTTGACGCGACCCAATGTGTTATCATATTATTATGCATTATTACGTTAACAACAGCACCTCCTGTGCTAAATATCATAAATTCAACGCCCCAATCGTCCATAAATCCTTTTTCTTTTGGCACCTGCACGATGTCCGTCTCTTCTTTCTGATCAAATTAGGTTCGACTATCATTTCCCATCCCTTGGTACACGGATGCAAATCCTGGACTACATGAAAAAAAAAAAAATTGGAAAAATGGAGATACGCCTTGCAGGCAGACCGTGTAATTTTTCCAATTTAAATCTAATTCTCGAACCGATGTACGCTCGCCAGGAAGGGAGAGGAACAAGAAGCGGTGGAAGAACGACGCGGGGGAGAATATCGATTCCAGGATCTACGGGGAGTTTCTCTTTTAGCCTGACTTTTTTTCTCCCTGAACAGCGTGCCCGCAATTACACTGCATTTACATGGCGAACATGTCGTATTCATGGCGACTTTGCCGTCCACGTCGATTTCATCGCCGAATGCCAATTGACTTTTCTCCCGTGATGCTAAACGCCAGAATCGATTATGCCGGATGTCGCGGTCCGGAATGCCCGCTTTTACGCACCGTGGTTAACGTTTTCAGACTGCCCAGTTTTTCGCCTCGTTTCGTATTTGTCCGCGATTCACATCCAGCGGAAATTTTGATTTTCGATTTGGCCCAGCGGCGGCTCGTTTTTCTCTCTCTCTCTCTCTCTCCCTTTTTCCAATAGGGACGACTAAACAAACAATCTCTAACGAGTCACGATCAACTGGGCAGCATCGACTTCCAGAAAGACGTGGAACAGTTTTTCGATTCGTGAATCGATATTTTTTATCGGTACTTCTGCGTAATGCGATTGCTCTGAAGCTGGCGACGAAGGATGACATGAAAGAATACGTAAATCATCTTAGAAAAGAATGGTAAGGATTCAAGAAACGGAGTATCGTTGAGTAAAATAAAGGGACGTAGGATTCGAAATAGATTCTTGAGATTTGCTTGCACATTTTTACGTCCGGCGGCTAGCGTTTCGAGGTTGTCCAATTTGTCGTCGCATCGTGTTTTTCGCCCATCGGAAATTTTGATTTTCGATTTGCTTTCCTATCGGATACGTGGCCTGGTTCTTTAAAAACAGAAACGATTGGATGAATAATTTCCGACGAGTTATAGTCAATGGTGCTTTTCCAATTTCTAGGAGGATAGGAAATTTCGATATTAAATGACTTCTGCTTTTGCTATCCAATGCAATCACTGTAGACTAAATAATGTTGGCCAAACTAAAGTTTGAGTTTAATTATACTGCCAGTTGTTGATGAAATTATATATCAAAAAGAGCAAAACATCGGTTTAAATAAAACGAAAAAAAGTAGATCCTATATTCAGGTTAGACACATCGCATGTCGCCGTTTATCTATATGATTGATATCTTAATTCAATGCTAAGAAAAGAAATACTACGCACGCCTGATTTTAAAAATTGAGGTAAAGAATTAAGTAAATGCAATTCTAGGTATAAATTTAACAATAACCCTTAAACTAGACAATATCCTATGTGTATTTACGTGAAAATGACTTGACGAGTAGCATATAAATTTTTTAAAAATTTAAGTAGCATATTTCATTGCGTGATCAAATTTTTAATGAGATTCCCATTTTTTTTTTATATCAAAAATCTAAAACGATCTGTATATGCACTTGCTACGATAGTAAGATATAAAAGTCGTTACTGTAAATGGATATTTATACTTCTATCAGAGTCATAAATAATAACATACACCTGCATTGAGTGGGTTGCAATTATACAGGTATCATTAGTACGCAGATACTACGTGTGCACATAAATTACAAAAGGGTTCCAAGCCGACAATATATTTATATTACTTAGTGCTTAATCCCTTCAGAGTAATTGCCTTTACGAGGTATGCACTGCGATGCTCAGAGTGCCAAGAAATAATTTTATTCCCCGCTGCTGCGACAGTTGCGATAACTCAAATAAAGGTCATACTCATATTAAGCAATGCGCATACGTCCAAATTACACATGAAAATTTTATTACAAAACAAGGCTCTTGGGTGTGTTTATTTCATGAATATTAATCAGATGCCTCTGAAACACCTTGCGTGTACATTCTCAATATCATTTCAGGTAAAGTAGCAATTTTATAACCTGGAATGTCTGATAATTATTGTATGATATGTCTTCCTAACGAGATCATAAATGTGTTTGTCAGTGGAAATTAAATTAGAATATTTCATAGTACAGAGTTCATTAATAAAAGGGTGAATTTATAGTGAAAATTATTTAATATGAGATACGCGCAGGCCTCTGTTAAGTATTAAAGTTTATAGCCATTTAATTAGCGGCGCGAGAAACATATCGCGGTATAATCCATCCAACTGCACTTTTAAACGTATTTTTTATTACGAATTGTTCGTGTATCGTAGTACGTTGCAGCGGAGCGTGGGTATTTTTGCAAAATTTTTAGCGAATAGTCACACTGCTGGCCTCGTGCGGGTATATGACGCAGTGGAAAATCGGCTATTGTCTCAGACAAAGTTCCTATCTCCCATAACACAACGGCGCTGTTGTAAACATTGCTTTTTCGTTTGCTCGTCAGGCGCATGCCATGGAGGCTGATGTTAAAAATGTTTTAAAAAAATAGGATACGCATTCTGCACATCAGGACAAAAAGAAATATTCTAATACGAGTAGATGCAAACAGATTCTGTTGCGTTAGTTATGGGTACTCTTACTGCTTTCATAAACTCGAATATGCATTAGAAGCAACTCCTGTTTAAACGATTCTTAAATACACATAGAATAATTATGGGCTTTTAAATGATCAGTTTCTTAAAGCTAGAAAGATATTTCAAAATAATATATAATTATACAATATTTTTCGATGTATGATATTAATGGTAACATTCACATTGTCATCATTTCCCTTTCTACATTCATTTAAAAAACTACACCAAAATCCTTTCGACGTGATTTTGATATCACCTCGTATTTTTCGAGAAAATCGATACGTATAAACCGAGCAAGAACTTTAGAAATCGCGCGAAAGTGATGGAAGAAATAGACTACGGTTTGACGACGCGCACCGTTTCGAGGAGACGAATCCCGCCAGATTGGTTTTCGATGACCAAGCCGCGACTGTACGGTGTAATTCCGGTTCCCAGAGGATATTATAGCGCCGAAAGGAAGATAGACAGAAGAGTAAGAAACGGAGGAGCTGGTAGAAATTGCCGTGGAAGAGGGAGGAGAGTAGTTTCGACAGAGATGAAGGATGAGCGATAAAGAAGGTGGACCGAATGATAGCTACTTGTTGAACAATACACTGCAGATAAAAACCGGTGATTGAATATTGTAACTACTTTTCGCCATTTACGAATGCTGCCAAGATCAAGATTTTCATTCGCGGTAAAAAAGAAACAAAAGATTGATTCATACTTATTGAAAGACACATTAGAGAATTAGTAGAAGTCAACCTAGAATGTATATTTTCGCCTATTCTGTCGAGTAATATTATTTTTTATATTGCCAAATAAAAAGAAGACAAGGTCGTTAAAAATTATTTTTGAATGACGTACGGACTTATTATTAAACGGGACAGAGAAAATGAACATATACTTTGAGATTATATATATATATTGGCAAAGAAAATTGTCTTTGTTAAATTTCAATACCTCTTTCCTGCCCTTCGTTAAAATGAAATACTCGAATATCAAAGACGCATTCCAATTTGAGATTTTCCCGGTCGCGATTTCATCAGCGATTATTTCTCATCAATCGTAAAGACTTAGAGCTCAGCTTCTTGATCCCCAGCCTAGCCATGATATTCGTTTACGACGCGAGGTTGTGAAACCCACGCTCAACCCCTTTCGGTCGCCCCTTACGACAGGCGGGGGATGCCGTAGTTCTAATCTTCTCCCGACTCACAGGGGAGAAATTAAGATTATTGCGTCGCGTATTTAATTCATTGGAATACCGTGAGAAAATTCACGCCATTCGCTTTGCGAGAGCCGCGTTAAGAACCATCTCATGGAGGACTGTTAATGGAAATTAACTGGGAACCATTGGTTCAGGTTGGGAACAGCCCTCGGGAGTGCTGAACTCGTGAAGTACAAATTGTTTGGAAAAGAAATAAAAGTATTTATTTCTTACACCGTCTCGTCACACTCGATCGCGCTTCTAGGAATCCGAGAAAGGTTTGAGAAAGGGTACGGAACCGAGCCGAGGCTCCGGCCTAGCAAGACACATACATTTGTACCGGGCTAAGGTGTTAGCACCAATCAGAACTGCCGAATCCTTATATACATATCGATAAGGCCGCACATGCAATGTTATTTTTCCTTTTTTTTTTTAATTTTTGGTACCGACTGCTAAGGTTATTTGGCCTAGGACCTACCGTTTAACCAAAACTGTGAAATTCATTCCGGAACCAAAGGCAGGAATAAGACGCGGAATGATTTTACGATAGATGTAAAGCAAAGTGAGGAAAGTACATTTTTATTCGATAAGACATTAGTTTTTCTGCAAATCAGTTTTACAATAAATGATCATTCTTTACTCTTCCACTATCGATATAAGGGACAACCGCCTGGAAAGAAAATTTTGCACTGACGTGTATACACGTCAAACGCAGTTAACTGGTTAAGGTGGGTTCCGGAACCACCAAAGCTACAGTATACATGTCACATGGAAACACCAAAGGTGATGGGCGGGGATTCGAACCCGGGTCTTCCGCGTGAAAGTCCGAGCCGCTATCTACTATACCACTGTAGCTCTAAGCCGTACCTCTATCTGGATAACCGCGGAAAGGGAAAGAAGATTCTCCCTCACCAGGAAACCGAGGAGTCTATGAAGATTTCCTCCACGTAAAAAAAGAAAAAAAGGCTCGCGAAGCGTCATTGTTGTTCGTCTAGTCGGCAGTCATGCGTGTCGCGCGTCAAATTAGAGTGCACGATTCCTAGGACCAAAGAGATCGATGAAAGCGATGAAACGGACGAACAGACTATGACGACATGGTGCGTTTATGTTGTTCATTGTTTCTCGTTATTATTAAACTTTTCATTATCTTTTAGGCGCATACTTCTTTTCCTTATTTTCTCATTTTGAATGAGAAGAAGAAGATGCGCCTCGCAGGGCAGACATCGCGGGACCCTCGAACACTTTTCAAATGCAAGGCCCGTCCTCGATTTTTCAGTCGCGCGCAGCCTCCGTTTCCTAAGCGATTTCTTCTGTGTGCGCATGGAGAAAGGAGGAAATTCTCGATCCAACCCTTCCACGGCGAGCCGCAAGGTTGTGCGGCAGATGTATTCGATTCTGACGCGTCTATCGTACGTCTGAGCGCAGCTCCTCGCTCCGCGAAGGAATCGCTGCCATTCGTAAGTGCTTTGCACGGGGAACACGTTTGACCCGTGCCCCGTTTGATTCTATCGCGAACGCTCTCAGCGGAAAAAATGCTCGACGCGGGATAATCCGAAGGCCATCTAGGGTATTCAATTTCAAAAATAGGTGAACGACGACGAATGCACCTCGGGAGATGCTTTTCTCGAATACTGATATATTCGTTGGACCAGTACTTTTTAACTCTTTCAATCTGTATTTTAGATTGATCTTTTCATAACTCATGATAACTTATCAGTGTGTAATATGAATGTAATGAATGAGTTGATAAGAAATTAAAATTGTACTGATAACTTATAATATTATAAAGTAATACTTAATCGGTTATACTGATGAAAATGTTATATACGAACTAATTATTTTCCAAGCTAATCGTAGGTTGACTTTCGTATTAATTTTATTGTGTATATAGATATACCTTTTATACTCTACGAATACTCCTACGGGAATAAATAAATAACCACACCTCTTTCGATTTTCTATTGAGAATTGAAAGTATTCCGTATTTACATCGCGTTTGCCGATGAAATCTTAACGAAAATAACTCAGCACGCTTTCAATATCCTTCATTACGGTAAAAAGCATTCCCATGTTTGAGGCATTTTGCGCTCTATCACTTGAACCGCTATGTCACGTTACACCTAGAAATTGTCTGGATAAAAGCATATCGCGTACGCGTAAAATTGAGAATGCGTAAACATTGAGTCCACTTGAAATAAGGCGGATGGTACAATTGCGGACCCCGGGCGAAAATTGCGATGGCGTTGATGCACCATCGCGATCCCCAACTCTCGGGTTTCTCCAGACTTCGAGGCGCACAGTGAACCGCCAATTTTCACACCGACACATTTGCGATGTCAATTTCTGCTCGTTCTTTCTGCGCGACGGAACAGACGTCGTTACTGGAAGCCGCGGAAAATTGCCGTCTGCGCTAGACGTGCTAGTCCTTAATTAAAAATCCTCGTTTAGCGCGCTGCCTCATTACTCGGAAGGGACTTCTCACCTTAAGAACAAAAAAAATTGCGTTCTGTTGTGAGTGCAATAATAAAAATGTAGGAGGCTTTGCGGGGGCCTGGTTCAACCGAAACGAGGAAAATTAGCGACCGCTTTACATCACTTCCGAAAGACTGAGTGCTTAAAGGGAAAGACAATAGTTTTACAAAGTGTCGGCCTCTACCTTCGCGGGTAATCATGCCTTGTTAGCATTCTTCCTGGGGTCTAATCGTTGTTCGTTTATTCGCTTATATATATATATTCGTTTATTCTCGCGATCCGTAGAGTAATAATGAGCGTCCACAGTCTGATAAAGGTCACGCAAGCGTTTAATTACCGGCATCAATTTACGAATCGGTACGGAGGAATTTTTAAATTAATACGAATAAAAGGCAATTACTGAGTAATTACTGAAATCGGCTTACGTTGCTTCTCAAACCCGACGTGGCGCTATTTCCCTTTTTACAGAGAATCCAGGAGAAACGAGGTTGTATCGTAATGTCTTTGGGCGACTATATGTGAAACTCGACCAGCAGATATTTAAAAAACAAACGCTGCCTTTTTTTCCTACGGTATGTTAAATTAAACTCATATGCTATCTTTTAGTCGGGCCAGAGTTAGCTGGATGAAACCTTCTTTGTTTCCTGATTCTGTTTGCGTATGCGTGGGTTTACGTGTATTCTTGTTCGTGTTTGTGGGATCGTGGAGTGCACGGGAGATTTCAGAAATATCACTCGCAAGAACCTGGCGCGGGCCGCACATTTTTTTCTGCCCGTTTTAGCTTCGCAACTGGTTGCTGAGGAAAATGGTATTGCACATTGGGTTACCAGTATCAGAGAGAATAACTTGCCGTTTCCAAGAAGGAGAATTCTCAAAGTTGTGCAAGCAAGGAACAGTAGCCTCCGTTTCTTTCCTTTTTCATCCATTCTATTATCCAATATTTTTTTTTTACATCCACTTAGATCCCCAAGTAGAAGAAATACAATAGTCCTACACCCACAACTCACCTAATGTAAAAAAGCTGGCTTAGGAAAGAGCAATTTGAGATAAACTGTATTTCCCACGCAGTGATTGAATATAATTAGTCAATGTTCATTTAACTGTCACGCTATCTTCTCGATCTACGATCACCCTTAAATCTCCTGCAAAACGACTGCTGATCTGTGGCACAACGTGCGGATGGAGCGTTATTCGGAAGTTTCCTCGAGCGATAAAGGGTTAAGGGAAAGTTGGTCGAGGCGAATGTGTTAACTGTTTGCGACCTGCGCATTATGCCGACGGTGTCGTCCCCTCTTCGCCATTGTTTACGCCGTACTTTATGAAATGGATACATATCCAGGGCGCCCGTGCATGTACACGATATATACGTGCACTTACACGTGCCGCTTGGCAATGACGGCCGCCTGCGAAACGGAGCGTACCGCTATGAAACCGTATAGCCATTAGTGCCACTTTAAAGGCAGATTAGTATTCCTTTCTGCTCCATCCGCCGTAAAAAAGTTTTTGCACTGACACACCACGTGACCTGCCTTATGCGCAGGATTAATGCACGCATTGTACCAAGTAAAATGGCTTTAGCGCCTTAGGTCTTTTCTTTATGCGACGCTATGTCACTGCGATGTGGCTGAATCCTTTAAAAAAAACGTTGCTGCTCGTGTAATGCGGCTGTGCGATGCTATGCGATCTTTGAATAGAACTTTTCAAAGAAAATATATTTCCGTACATTTTCTGCTGTACGTATGTATGTACATACGTGTGTTTAGCACTGAAATACTTTTGACTGTTTGATGGATGTATCTGGAACTTAAAAATGCTGAGACGTTCAGATACCACGGCGACGCACGGTTTAAATGCGAATGTATTATAAATCATAAATGCAGATGTGTGTACTATTACGAGGCAGTCGCGGTGATATATGTCATTGGGAAAAATGATCTCAGCATGTTTCATTTCTCGAGGTCACAGAAGCCCGCGGCAAACATTCCTTTGAACTTGTCTTCAAAATCCGCGTTCTGGTATGAGGGAAAATATATCACCTGGCTAAATCAAGGTCTTCATTAAAAGTCATAACCGTGCGGTACACGAAAATGTCATAAATGCTATTTAAGGAAATTTGCAATTCTTCGCGAGTCTCGAATTTTTTACTGCACGAAAATCCTGAAGAAACATATCTTGGATTTTCTTTAGACGATGTCCATATCCTCTTTGGCATTTAACTTGTCAGGTCGAATTATACGAATTACGGTTGCATCCAAAGATATTACGTAATGCAAAACGATCGTGACCGTTGTTTTGATTTATGTACAAAGAATTGAACTTCGTGATTTTCGATCGCATGACCACTTCTGTCGTAGCGTTTCATAAAAATCCGAAGCGAAAGCGTACGCCCCGACTGTGGAATTGTCAGGGATGCGCCAGCTTGGCCATTTTTCAGAAGCCGTGCACGCGATGTGCTCGAGATCATTGCGAAACTGGCTTTATATCGTGGTAAATTAATGGCACGGCCTTGAGAATAGACACACGAGATTTTCCATCTATCGATACCAACTCTTTCTCTGGCGTTTTGCTTCCGACAAGCATTACACTTGCACGGAAGACATGTAAGTTTAGTAGCTATATCAGGATTACTCATTTTTTCAACCACTCTTTTCTCATCGACGAATCTACGTTGGATGATCAAATATTGTATATAAAATTGCTCTTGGTAGGGTGTCGACTCTCTATTCCCCGCACGGTCTCGTTTTATATCCATAACTGTCCATCTTTTCGCTAAAAAAAAAATCCTTCTCTCTGAACTCTCACGGCGCATCGCGTATGCATAATCGTGCAGAAAAGTGCGAGACGAGATTGTACAGAAAGCGCAGTTTGCCAGCACCTTTTAGCCCATTCGACCAACGCTTGTTTTCGTACCCAGTTTGTACAGGATGCGCCGTTTAATTTTCGGCATTATTAGAACACAACTGCGCGGAATTATACCATTAACCCATTTGGCGAAGACGTCTTTTTTACAGCCAGCACACTTTTATCCACCGTTCTTTAATGGGCCATGTACTTTAATTAGAAAATTACACCTTAGGATTTAAAGTTATAAACTTAGTCGATACATGGTCTCAGATTTCTCACATTCTGTTCTCGTTTCAACTTTTAAATATATTCGCGTATTATATATGTATATATATAATACATATATATATTATATATG
>JBCFXI010001073.1:0-78762 GCA_038496175.1 Ampulex compressa
AATGAGACGCGGAATGATTTTACGATGGATGTAAAGCAAAGTAAGGAAGGATTACATTTTTATTCGACAAGACATCAGTTTTTCTGCAAATGAGTTTTTGCGGTAAATAATGATTTTTTTTTTTTACAGTATGAGTATAAGGGTAAACTGCGTGAAAGAAAATTTAGGACTGACGTGTATACACGTCGAACGCAGTTAACTGGTTAAAAAAAAAGAAGACACTGTACCATTCAATTTCTGATAGTTTCAAACAATGGGATAATTATTTACATTGGAGTAATTTAAAATATCAGAATTTAACTTTTAGTTAATTATGTATTATATTATTTTTCTGGGATAATAAATTATAATAAAGTAATGTAAGTATATGTAATTTTGTATATGGGCACAAAAATAAAAATTATCGCGGATATACTTATACGAGCTTGGTTTTTCATGAAACACCATGTTTGTTCTTCACAAACAATCTGCGACAGCCAGTCCTGAACATGTTCATTCGCTTACAATATGATCTTATCATCGTTCTATAGCTTATTTCATTCAACGAAGTACAGTTAATCGTGTTGCCACCTTGTAGTAGTAGATCGAAGTTTCTAGCACCCAAATTTCCAGACTGGTACGATAGGACTCTGTTGTACCGATTACCTTATACACCGTATAATACATTATTAAGCATTACATTTAGAAAACAATTATTAAATATAATATATGTATACGCGATCTCAACTTAATGTTCTAAAGAAATAGTACTATTAATTTCGCATGGAGATGATACAAAATATTGAGTTCTTTAGAACTATAACAGTAAAAAAAATCGATTCTCTTTTACAACACGCAAGTATTCGCAGAAACATAAATTAGATACTTCTAAACAAAATTGAAAAACATAATTGTGCGAAAATAGCAATCTTTATTTTTGTATCTGCATTATTCAATCAAAATCACTTTACTTGTAGTAACAAGTGTTGAAGAGTACATGAGGAATTTAAAGACTTGCAATATTGTTTAAAACGAGTAGGAAACATTTAAGCAAAGTATATTAACAAATGTGCTTAATAATACAATTAATTGGATACCTAAGCTCCTTGACATTTTCTTGTTTAACACAAGAATTTAGTTCTTTATTCCTAAAAGAAATACAAATTCACAAAAGAGATTAAAAAGTGTTGATAAAATGAATAAAAAATAGCAATTTCTGAAAATAAACAAGGTACACAATTCTACAATATAAAACAGTAACGTGCCTATCAAGACATTTTCGAAATAAATAATACAATACTACAACAAAAGCGAGGAATCCATTGTTTACGGAACGTGACCAAAAGTACAGAAGCTGGCTTTGGAAAAGTAACTGTATGTTCATACAATATCAATTGTACATTATCTCTTTCGAAACAGTCCCCTCAGGAAGCTACACATAACCGAATGGCGAAGGTGTCACTGCTGAAAACCTAGAACATTTCTACTAAAAATACTTTGAGTTAGTTGGTTACAACCTTTTGGATATTCTCACAGTTTCAAAATGATGTTCCTTGAAAATAGCTTTTAATTTTTGGAAAAAGAAGAGAGTCACATCGACTCAAATACCGGGAGTGTGAAGATGAGGAACTACAGGAATACGTTTGTAGCCTAGAAAGTCGTGTACATAAAGTACAGTATTTTATGTTGCTCGATATATTGCTGTTCCATTCACGCAAAGCATCATTAGAACACACTTTTATATAACTCATTTGGAAATCACTCATATTACTTGAATCCAGTTGAAAATATAAGCTGTACAAGTTTGCTCCCGCCGGTTTTTCTTTCAAAATTCGAGGCTTTATTGTAAAAAACTGGTAGTGCATTTATGATTTAAAGTATTGTCCATCGTTGGCCACTACTTTCACTTGAAATAGCGGATTATCGATAATAAACCGTTCTATTAGTTTTTAGACATATCTTGTATGCCTTGTGTACTAAATGGAATGGCAAGCACAATGTTAGCATCGAGAAAAACCGATGAATAATATAGGCAAATATGTTTTCTCTTTCTTCTCTCTTCTATTCCAGCTCCGTGTATTAAGTGTTGTAATTTCTTCAGCTCGAAGAAATTTGTTTAACAACTTACATTTTCTCAAAACATAAACGAATATGACTAAGGGATTAGGTATACTTTGCTGGAATTTACAATAACAACAAGAGATTAATATTAAAAAATTAACAAATATATACTTTTTATTGCTAGAAACAGTTTTTCCCCCATTTCATCGCGATAATCGGGCATAATGTTAGCTTTGACAAATGGATCCTCGGGATGGTTGTACAAAAATAACTAGATCGTGTGTATAGCTATCCCGAAATAAGGTATAGCACCTCTTCTTCGGAAACCACTGCAACCGCAAAATTAGCTCGATTTACGGTTAATTCGAAGCAGGTATAAATCTTCGCGCAGTGTACCTGCAAATCTTGTTGACTATCATACTTTGTCGATAACGTAAACGATCAATTTGACGGTGGCAATTGCCCGATAGAAGGAACGTGTTATAGTCAATGTAAACTTAAATGTATGATGTGCGCAGCAAACGGATACAAAAGCGTATGCATATTTATAATTTTTAAAATTAAACAATCTGTCTTTAGCGGTGATATTTATTACATCTCTTAATATTATTCGATTGTTAACCTGGAATTATGTGCATAATTTATATACACAAGCACCTCTCGCACGCAAAATATATTATTGCTCGTTCATACTCACCACTGTGCATACACATTTAAATTACGAAAACGATCATTAATAACGCGATGCTCTTTATGCATGAAGTATTAGCAGTTAGGAATAAGGATGAAATAATGGTAGAGGCTTCTTTTTTGTTAAACTAGTTTCAATTACAGATACACTTAGAGAATACGTGTCACGGAAAAAAGTATTTGTTAAATCTCCCTTTTCTTCTAATTAAATTTGTGTATCTCTCATCGGTAATATGCAGAGTAACTAACGGTATAGGGCCTCGTTAAATCTTCTTTTTTTCTTTTTTTTTTTTTGTGGAATAGAATACGTGCCAGAAGAAGCGGATGGATAGGTTATAACGAGGTTTATCGTACTCCGACCTTACTGTGTTTTTTTTTTTACCATTTTTAATGGAACTTGAACATGTATCTTTTAATTAAATTGGTTCTACTGATTGTTTAATGTGTATATAGTATTTCCAAATATTTACTTACAATTTTCAGCTCTGATGGAAAAGATGTAATTAAACATTTTTTTTTATAATATAGTATTAAACAAAAATTATACCGAAATCCATTTGTTTCCGCAAAAAATTAAAAAAAGTGAAATAAATAGTGTACATATATGCATTCCTTAATTAACTCACTAACATGACAACAATTAATTAAGTACAAATAGTAATCGTCTAAATAAATCGCTTAATAAAAGCTTAACGTATTCAAATATAAATAGCCGCCTATCTAATAATCAATAATAATCAATAAAATACAATCATAATTGGACAAATTTTTGATAAACGATGGTACTTCATCGTATACCCAATAAATGACATTATTAGTTCAAAAAAATGCAGTATTTTATAAAATCTACATATTTCAAATACTTTTAGCCACGAAATATTTGCAAGAATCAATTTATTAAAGAAACGTGCGTACACTTTCCACGTGCACCGTTGTATTTAAGGAAGAAAAAAATAAAGTCGCAAAAGCCGTAACCTCGTTATACCATTTAGCATTTTCTTCCACCACATTTTCTCATTACTTTTCACGAAGTAGAAAATATAATCGCCTCAGTTTCGTGACTGAACCTGCATATCGCGATAAAATGAAAGATTGCACGAAATTCTACAAATTGCACCCATCGACCACTACCGAAGTCTTCGTCAGAAGCAACGATGCAAACATATTTCTCCACGCTGCGTGATACGTAATTATACGTACCTTTTTATATTTATTTTTACGCGGTAAGTTTATTATTAGACTATAATGAATCTGGAGGTAGCGTGTCAGCTTGGAATTATGCGTGATGCCGTTTAGCTCTTGCGACCTAAAAATTGATTTTCCTTATCAGGTAGGACTATGCAATACATTTGACATTTTTCTATCGCGTCTGCTATCAGAACCACGTAATGCACGACGTCCTTCGCATCCTCGTTTAATCGAACTGTGAATTTCTGGCAAGAAAGGCTCATCTTGCTGACTAATTTTCACAAGTTAAGTACAATTGCGCGGGCCAAATATTGAGAATGGCTTAACCATAGGTCACTTTGGAAATTGTACCTCAAAGTGCACCTTGCTCGGTCGATCTTTGATCCTAAGGATCAATTTCAGATTTCTCACAGTAATAGGGAGTACTGACGTCATCTTAGGGTTGTCTTTCTTCTGGTATATACGAGCACGACTTGGAATACATTTCAACGCTCTTAACTTTATGGATTTGTTGTAATCAAAATTTTGATCAAATTTAAAGAATATCGTCTCCAGGACATCTTATATCATATAAATGTGTATAATATGAAGAAAGCTCCGGCAAAAGAGAAACTTTCAAAAGAGGAGGATTAACTCTTAGCAATCCTACATCAAATATGCTTTAACACGTTGTTGCTAGCCATCGATGTTTTGCAACGATCGTACGTGCCAATTAAATCAAATCTTGACTGCTATTCTATATCTGTTTATCAGCAAAGCACTTTTAAAAACTCGATTTAATTGCCCAGAATATAAGTTAAAAAATACCTTGAGTAAAAGCTGCAATACAAGAGGCGAATCGTGACGTTTTTTAACACGTATAGTCTGCGACTTTACAGATTGGCAGATGACAGGATACAGGTTGAATCGAAATACAAACAGAACATTCTTTCTCACAGATATCTTTCACGTGATATGCGGAAATAACGTGATATTTGCGGAAATAACGTGATATTTGCGGAAATAACGTAGCACTAATCCACACAAGTCAGTTGTGCGACACGGAAAGTAAGTATAATGTGTCGCAAATAAGTGATAAAGAGCGGCGGATACGTTGAACTTTCCAGGATTGAAATAGTTTTCACCTACTTCGTTCACTTCATGCGATAAATCCGCTTTTAATACTGAATGATACTACTCTGTCAGAATGGATCATTTAGCTAAATTGTGTCTATGAAGGAGTCCATAATAAACATAGCGTGAAGTGTGTATACTTCTGTGCCATTTGGCTGCCAACATGTTTAACGCGCACTATACGTTGCGTGCTCTCGTCTTCGTACAACGCATACGTAAGGCATTCTATTGATTGCTTACCGTGTATATTGCAGTATAACTTGAACCTAAGCCGCAATACGAATTGACTTTACTGACTTTCCCTAAATATCTTAGAGCGCAAAGAATCAATATAACGCGTTCTAAAAGTATTATTCCGACAATCTGAAATTTCGTCCGTGTAACGCTCAGTGAAAAATCATCTCGAAGTTCGTATATGAGTCATAGTGTCGAAAGTACAAAAAAGCAGGGACGATTTTCAGTTTCGCTTGCTAGAATTAATCAAGTACTTGCAACAATGCGTGAGCAAGTGCTTTTCACCGACGATCTCGTGAGGTGCGTTGGTCTGGCTGGTGGATTCTCTGGTGTATATGTCCAGGCCGTACTGGCCCTCCTCGGGAAAGCTTATAGAGAAAGTAACGACGTCATCGTCGGCGATCAAGTGTGTTACGTATTTGGAAAGCCGTTTTTCCTCGATCCCATTCTTATGCAGGGTCGCCATGAAATCAGTGAGCGGTCTCGACATGCGGAATTGAATTTCCAGTTCGCGGCCAGCGAAGACGAGGGCTTCCTATAATAGTTGTTTGATTAATGTCGTTCGGGAATTACGGATATTGCTAGCTATCATTGAAATGAAGAGGTTGTGAATGCTTATATTATAGATGGGTTATCATAAGTAGAAAGTAGTGTGTTCACAGTTTGTGAATATGGACACTAGGAATAGATCGACCTTTCAGTACAAGCGTATGGTCCATTTTTTGCATGTATTTAAGACATAATCTATTTTTTTTGCTCATAAAAAATTATTTGATGTATTCCTTTGGTTAAAGTAGAATCGACTTTTTTTCTTTTCTTAAAAAACAGAGGGCTATGGAAAAAGAGAGATTACAATATGGTTACATTATTAAAACCTAAAAGAACTCGCTTATAGAATGTTAATGTTATATGGATATAGTTTGTGGTTACATGGTCTTTAGTCATTCTAATTGTGAACTTTATCAACATTATTTATCTACTTGATGTACAAAATAAAGTGGTTCGTATTTTGAAATACAATTATCAAAATCTGTATAGGTTACGATTTGCACAGCTAACACTTATATTATTGAAACAATTTTTGGTGTAAAAAAGGAAGTTATACGTATAAGTTCCCAAACTGTATTTTTGTTTGTTTCTTAAGGAGTACACTTCCAAGCATTACGTTAACAATAAAAACTAGATAGTTTTTCATATGTATCTTATTCTTTCTTGTGTTACGAATTACTTAAATGATATCAAGGTGGATGTCAAAATATTTCTAAAGAATCCAGTAACGAGATATTAAGCTTATGATATTATGAATATGATACTTAAATCAAATCTATTTATCACCAACATTCACACCTTACAACAAAAATCATTGACAAAAGCTCTCTATAAAATCTACTAACGTTGTTTTCGAAACTCATAAATATCGCATTAGTGTAAAGCAAATCTACGTCTGATCAACTGGACACATGATTAAAGTTGCATGAAAATGGCGTTAAGATACTCCTATAAAATTAAAAAATATTTCACTGAACTAACCTGATGCGTTATTGGTATTAATCCAAATAATCTGGTCGCCTTCGTCGGGCCCCATTCGCCACTGGCGCAATCCGGCAACGGCACCATCACCGTCTGCAATTTCTCGCATGCAATTTTAAATTTGCAAACGCTCTTAAACTTCATCGGCTCCCCGGTTAAGTATTCCTTGGGCGTCACTGCGTTGGCGAATATGTCCAGGAGAAAAGCCCCCGAGCACGGTGCGTGTACACGAAATGCCACGATGTTTCCGACTACCGACTGTGAAAACAATTTCTTACTTGTAAAGCTCAAAATTACTCGACCCCCTATAGCTTTCTCATTCTTTAAAACTTTGAGCGCTGGCTGCGACTTTTAAAAAAGTTGAAACTAAGCGAAGAGTGTTGAAGTAAATTCATAAAAAGTGAGAAAATTGATAAAAACTTTGAGAGCAGCATTATCAAAATTTAGTTTCTAATGATGATTATAAAATTTACTAATCCCAAATTAAAATAAAGCGCACTTTATTTCTATAATGATTATAAATAAACAATAACAGGTCTGTCAAGTAACATTGTGTGGAAGAGAAATCGTCGTGAAAAACAACACAAAACAAAGCCAAAACAGAAAGAAATAGTAAAAATAAGCGATGAGAGAGATAAATGTTGCAATGAGAAAGAAAATTTAAATTTAGAAGATGAGCAAAAAATTTGTATTTTAAATATTTCCAACAAATATATTTTTATACGATCTATTTAGTAATCCAATAGAAATCACTTTCAATAATTTGACTGCCACTTCATCCTCATTTCATATATTTACAAATCGTGCAAGAACGTGTTAAGTATTCTTTTCTCTTTTCGTTCAATACTATAAATCAATGATCAACGACGTACCTAACATTACAAATGTCCATTAGAATATCGACTTATTATTAATAGGTAGAATATAAGTAAATGTACGGAACAAAAAAACCTTCGAAACTTATTATCTTCGCATACCTTAGACAAGTACGACCTACCTTATGAGCCCTTCCAAGATGACGACGAAATTATATAGCTTATTGCACCGGATAGTGTAGCACCAACCCACATTATTACTAATGAAACACTCAATTTACCTGCATAACAAAACGCTTTAGTGACACGCCATCATATCCGTCCCCATCGTTGTCGTAAAACTTAAGATTGTAATGAAAGATGAGCGAAGATTGCATATGCGCCGGCATAGCTATCCTGACCGTCGCAGCGCCAGTGGAATCCGTGTACATAACGGCATTTGTATTCGTATCCGGAAAGTAGAGACCATACCTGTGCACGAGAAATTCATTGCTTTGCATATAATGTAACTCTTAACAATTGCGCATCATCTTTGCCGTTATATTACAATCACGTATAATTTGCATCCGATTTAACCCTTAACGATCGTACGTCACCTTTAACATGACATTACAATTACTCATAATTTGCATCTAATTTAATTATTAGCAATTGTAAATTATATGTTGGTCTTCATACAAGACATATCATTCGAAAGATACGATAAGTTTGCTGCCACTCTTTCATCGTACGCGTATTGTATCAGGATTAATTTTATAATTTATAATGATAAAAGTTTTTGAATTGATCCATAACTCTTATATGTGCGAGAAATTTCTCTAATTGATCTTATTTTTAGCTCGGAACTTCTAGTTCATTTGATTTTCGAAAGCTACCGATGATTACTACGAATCGTTGTGCAAAAAAATTAATTTGCTTTGTGGAAGTGTACATAGCGTATTTGACATAAAAGTAACGACAATAATCTTATATAAATTAAAATTCTATTTAAATCTTTTCTGAAATTATTCTCTTGTTCGCGTTTCGCCATTAACTCTTTGACAAAAGAAATGGTCTGATGTATATCATTTACACTCTATGTAAATAATGGGTGACGTGACGCGCGCGATGCAATGTGTGAAAATATTTCACAGCGCAGACGGTTGAAAAGCGATATCGCGTTGGATGCCTGCGTATATGGGTCGCGAGATATGGTGGTAAAATTCGAGATACAAAAATAGCGCAAAGCTCTTACCTGAAGAACAGTGACCGCACGAAAGGCAGTTCCTCGAAATCCTTGAGCGAAATCGGCTGTTTGAGCAACTGCCACTCCTCTTGCAGTGGAAAGAATTCGTATATGAACTCCCGTGGATCCGTCAAGAAATAGTGGTCATCGTACTCGTACCTGTGCCAGGAGATATAAAACAAAATAACGAATAATGTCGAATTCAATCGAAGATGGATACACTGGTATTCATCCAGGCGTACAGAGATTAAAAATTTAATAATGAGAGGGCCATGTGTAGATAACATATGGATAGAAAAATGAGTCGAATTCATTTTCACCGAATTGTGGCTGGTAATGGGTTAATAAAGTATAGTAAAAGTTAAAAAAAATAGTAAACAAATTACTTGAACCTTCTCCTCCCTCCTCCGTTTAAACTAAAATGTTACTTACAGATTTGATCTGTATCATTCTTCGCTTACGATTATGAATTTGTTTTATACCGTAATTACCTTAAACTGTCGTTCTTTGCTTTTGGCTGACCCGGACGCGGTACTTCTTTGGCATTGACGAGATGCCGTGCCCCCCAGTTGCACTGAACGAATCTCCACGCGCCTGCTACGTAGACCGCGTTCCAGCTATTCCTAAATCTGTTGTCCTCGAAGCAAACGCCCGGCTGGTAACCCGCCGATTTGCTGTAACCCTTGATGACCACGCAGTGCAGACCGGCGTAGCTGAAATCACGGAGACAAAAGCATGATTTCGCTATGATCAGTAAATGATGTTTATTCCTTTATTAATAAAAGTAATGGTTTACTCCTGGATTGAATAAACATCATTTACTGATTTTTACGACGGGAGGAGTAATACAAAAATCCTTAGGTTTATATGATTTCACTGTGTTCTTACGTCCTGGAACGTTTTTGGTCAAGAATATTCGAATCGTGACGTTTAAACGTGTCTTGTCAATTTTTCTTTATTTCGAGCTATTTAGAAAGTTGCATTTTACAATGTTTAAAAAAACTGTTAACCTGTTATAAATTTATGTTCCTCTTCCACGAAATTGGTCCTATAAGATTTATAAATAGTAATAAAAATTTAGTATTAAGTCAAATTGAAACTGTTTTCGTAATTGAAAGTCGACCTGCGCCACGAATTCCAACTGTGAACTTCTGTTTCAACAAAATCCAACAATCTCAAAATCGTCTTGGTGTACGGATAAAATTATTAATGCTGTTCATAGTAGTGCTTTAAATTCAATAATTGTATAAAATGTACTTCAACAAATTTAACCGTCTTTAGAAAAGGTACAAAAAGTACGATAACAAACAACGACGAGTTAGAAAATCGTAACAGTACGTAGATTTAGTTTAATAAATGTTGAATATAAATATATCAATACAAAATGCGTTTCCCGTAAAAGACAAACTACGTGCCACCGTACGAAAGTGGGCAAATCGTTGCAGACCCGTTGGAACGTAACGGCAAAAAAAATTCGGAGGGCAAAGGGTTAAGCGTATTTATCATCCATTTGTATTGTTTACTTTACCTGCACAGCCGTTTGAACAGAACGTGATAACTTTCGGTCCCGTGCTTGATTCCCCTCAAGAGGCCCATGGGCGTGTCGCCCCGCAGATTTTCGTCAAACTGCATGGTGTTGAGATTTTTTACGGTTATCCATCTAAATATCGTCCTGGCCTTTTCTATGTCCGATCCGCATCTGCTCACCAACTGCCGCACCAGGTCTGTGAAGGTCTTCTGATCCTCTTGGGCCACCTAAAATTAAGCGTAGAACGATGCTGAATTAATGCCGATACATCAATCCATTTGCAGCAAAAGTGACTTTCCATAGACCACGCTGATTATTGTTTTGCTTGCTTCGTATGTTTGCTTTGCGTGCTTTCTTGTAGGCCAGTCATTATTTATTTCCGCATGATATAGTTCTATGAAATATTCGAAATCAAGAAATCGTGTGTTGGTCATCGATTTCTTGCTCACATTGAATATTTTTTTTCTTTCTCTTTGAGGAAATAAAATGGTATAGAGAGTAAATAGTTTGTGAGAGTGTAAAGGTGTCGATATTTAAAAGTAATATCGGTTATACAGCTTTAAAGGATGATCGTGTGCTTTAAAGGATGATCCTGTTGTGAAAGCGGGAAAACGTATATCTACGGATGTAACAAATTAGAATAGCATTCTACGTGTATTTACGGACAAAGTGCAAATATGTGATATCACGTAATATATTTACGAGAGCAACGCTATACGGATATACTTTTACAAACGTATATTTACGAACAGAGGAGTTAAAAAGTTACTGAAAACTATATAATCAATGTAGATTGATGCTATTCCTGTGTAACATTAATTTCAGATATGTTACAGGGAACCGATACTTTATGGTTTATTACTTAAGATCGCTTCAAGTATATAAAACGTATTTTTCGGTTTACGTTTATCTGAAATATTATTATGTTATGTTTCTGTTTCGTTTATACATGAGCCCTTTGCCTTCTTTACGCGTGTTACATTACTTCTATTTTACATATGCTTATCACGAGGTCATCATGAGATTATGGACAAGATTTATCCTCTCATCAAAGTGTAATCATACTTAGTAAATTTTCCTTATCTATTTTTCTAAAGGATAAATTTTTGCACGCATAATATCCTCTTGTAATTTATTTTTTACAAGAAATCATCCTCTTTACTGATTTCACCGTCGATTACTCCTGCATTCTCATAACTCAAAAATGACAACTCATATGAAAAGTTCAAGAAAGACAAGATTCATCTCCAGATTAAAACACACAAAACTATATCGCCCACAGATTTTTGCACTACATTTTCTCGAGACACAAATTTTCTCCTCCTCCCTTCCCCATTGTATAACATCCGCTCATAAGGAAACATCCCTTTAGAAACCTTTCCGCCAGTTCCTGACGCACCCCTGTAACTATGAAATGGCAGCTCATATGGGGACTTCCAGTTAAACAAGCTCCATCCCTTGATGGTTACCCGGACCTCAGTAACGTTGCAGTGAGAGGTATTTTGCGACTAAAGTACGTTACGACAGGGGCTTACCGAAATAGCTATCTGATCCATGTCAGCAAACTCCAGCGGATCATTGTAGATATGGTACTTGGCAAGGGCAGGAGGCTGCGGGGGAGGCGCGCGAGATGGATAAGGCGGGGGTGGCGCTTCTTGGGCATAACCGTCCCCCTCGTCGAGGTACAAACTCTCTTGGAGCATATACTCGCTTCTGGCCTCGTTGATCAACTCCAGCATCTCCGAGCTCTGTTTCTCTACCAAAGCCGCCGTTGCCGCCCTGTAAATTGGTCAAGGTTTTTGAGAAAACTTCGCGTTATTCTATTTAGGAGATTTAAGCCTTAAATGCCCTGAGTTTCAAATTTGTTACCGGATTTTTCATACACTTACACTAGTAACAAGGAATATTTTTCGTACAGGTATTTTTGATAAATGATTACGAGAATTTTATTTTAAATGCGGACGTATGTAACTAATGCCGCTGTTGGTATTTCAGATAGATCTAGACAAATGAAACGTAACTGGATGCAAAGTAAAATTCGATACGAAAAAGAAAATCCTTTTCGATCCAATCGTTGCGCTCTTTCGTCTTAAGTTTAGTGCGATACGTTTTTAAAGATTATTCATATTATCTTTTATACAATATCTAATTAAACTATCGATGCAAACTGAGTTGCTAAAACTCATTGAGAAAAAGCATGTAATCTATAGCTGAATAATGTATCATTACATTCATATATGAATATTGTTGCAAAAATCAACATTATCAATGTTAGTATAGAGTTTATAAGAAACACACGTGTTCATAAATTATCACGCGTTGGTACGAAACTGTTATACACGAAAATTGTTAAAATCAACATGAAGCCTGACTATCGTAGTTAAGTGAAATTTGCTGGAACCTGAAAATTTGTAACTTTGTCTTCATGCAGCGTTTCAACTTTTCGACTGAATAACTTGCTTTATTACAATATCATGTGATCCTTTAATTGCACGGGCCATAAGTTTTCTCAAATGTACAAACGCAAACAGCGGACTCCGTCTTCTTTCTTTCCCAGAAACAGGTCCCATGCTATTTTTTACGTTTTCTGATATTACAAATGTTAAAGCAATCCTATCGCTCAACCAGCACGACCGCGAAATTGCTTTAATTGGATAATACATACCGTTCGTGCTCCAACATTTTCCGCGTGAGACTTTCTTTTTTTTTGTCCCTGCGGAGAGTCATATTCTTCTCCAGGTCTTCCTTTTCCTGTTGAAATTGTTGGGTCCGTACTCTTCCGCCTTTTTCGCGTTCCCATCTAGCCGATAATTGCTCCAGCTCCTTTTCCCATTCGTCCTAGTGTAAAGAAGGCATTTGTCAAGGTATAGCTTAAGCAAAAACCATGTAAAATATTCAAATCATGTATGATAGATTGGCGAATATTGTACTATATCACTTGAGAGATAATATTTAGTGATCTTTACGAGCATCGATATAAATTCGATTTTAATACCAAAAAAATTTTTTTTGGACGTGTTATGTATACATTGTATTACACCATATCTACAAGTTTTTCACATTAAATTTTTTGCAAAACAAATTCACACGTTTGGAAATAGAATTCACCTTTTTGCAATGGAATTCCATTTGCAAACGGGTGATTTTAATGTGAAAAACCTGTATCATGGATTGTGTATTGTATAATATATGTTATGTGTTAATTATGCACACTATATAAAGGAACCATGTATATACTGTATGAAAAAGGCATTAGGTGTCACTGTATATTAAATGTATAAAGTGTCGTGATACATACATATAAACGATATTATCACATGAGATGTATAATTACCCGAAATTCTTCTCGAATTCGTCGGTCCTCCTCTTCTCGATGGTGGGCAAACTTTCGATAAAGATCGTCCTCTTCTTTTCTATGCTTCATCTCAAGACGCGTTTGTTCATCTCGATCCTAGATATAAAAACATAGATGGCATAAATATAATGTTAATACATAGAACTATTTTATTAAAATATTATTAAACATATTTATAAAGTACGAATTTAAAGTTGATTTTAAATAGAGTCTCTAAAGTTTATTTAATTAAGTTTATTTAAATCAAATCCCAGTCTCTCATAACAAATATTAGTGACACATTTGATCGCAAATCGTTATCAAATCCAAATTATTTCAAAAATAATCTCTTCTAGAAAACTATTTTACTTCATGCGAAACAATACTTTTTAAATTCATATAAAATTCATTCAATGTAAAAAATTCATACCGCAGTACATATTATTGAAAATATTACACAATCAATTTATAATGAAAGCTCGTTGTAATCGAACTTCAATCAATACGATTTTATGAAACACTGATTTTATTGATGCAGTTCTGGCATCAATTATACACATTAACTGAGCTACTGCGATCAATTTTCCATGAGTGATAACGCTCGTAGGAAATACTCGTTATATGTTCATAAAAACGTGAAGGTAACGTGTGCAATTTCGATGTTTTATTATTTGGGCCGCGCCTTTTATCTTGCGCTGTACCGCGTTATCACTTTTGCATCGAAGCATGTTACGTAGCAATTGGATTTCCTGGAATCTCTCCATATCGGCCATCCTGTGTGCCACATCCGCCCTCGGATGCATGCACACGTTCAATCTTTCACCCGTCACTTACACCGCTGCTCCAATATTTCATGTGGTCAGCCGAAGTCAAGGTGTTTCATAGATTTGTCTTTATAGGATGTTTTTGCCACGTAATAAGCTTCAAAATACTTTGAACATGAGTTATCAGTAGAAAAAAATTTTATAATAAGTTTTGTATAATTCACTTTGTAATGTCCCGACAATTAACTGTCTTTTTTATTGTAGTGAGCCTTTATTTGCAGCTTAAAAGCTAAGAAATTATTATATACTATATATTATATACTATATTATTGGCGTGTCATTCCCAAAACAAATATAGAATACTATCTGCAACTAATGAGATATGTTTTTTCATCATTTAGAATATTTTAAAAAACTGTATATTAGAAATAAAAATAAAAGTCTCAATTCTCATAATACTTGTGATTATTTATATACACTGAATTTCATTATAATCCTTCTATATTCAAGAAATATGTTCACAGCGTTTATAAAGTTACGTTATGTCTCATATTGTTAAATACGTGCGAGTTTAATATATGGATATTACACGTTTTCGCGCCATATTCGTTACGTACAAATTACAATTCAAATATCAAAATATTTGCTATCTATATATGTTTCATATATTATCAGAATTAAATAAACAGTAATTAAAAGCAGAAAGGTCAAAATTCGCACATAGACGTAATAAGTAATACGTCAAATAAATAAGACTTTTTTGTATTCCAGAACAAAATATACTTTTTCAGGTTTTTATAATGTACAAGACAACATAGTACTTATTGATTTACCATATTTTTTTATCTTATATATTATTTCAGTGACACTTGATTAATATTGTAATATTAAAAAATAATATTAAAACGCGAATGCGTGCAATTATACCATCAAACTATTTGATAAAGACTTTGTATTTAATACGAATATTTATCAGCCATTAGTTAATAATTACCTCCGCAAATAAGAAATATACTTATTATCAAATTGAGAAACTATACTTTGAAGTTACGACCTACAAGTTTACCTCGTTGCCGAATGTATTACACATGTACATTACGTTAAACATGGATACAAATGGGAATAATTAAATTCGCGTTCCCCTTTATTCTTCGAACACGCGCGCCTGTTGTCTCGTCCGTAGCGCTTGTGTCCACTTGCAGGTTTACTTTCACGGCGCATTTCTGCTTTCTTTCGTTCCAGAGTTATTTCCGAGCTAGAAGGAAATCGCGATTTCCAGTTTCTCGACTAATTGAACTAACCGTGTCACTATTCTTCTACCTTTCTACATACCTATCGTGTATTACTTTTTTTTTTCAAACAAATAGCAGCGTTGGTCGTGTAACTGCTTGAACAAGTTAAACATAATAACTTCGATAGTTTTTATTTTATTAATAGCAAAGTATTTTCTCAACTTTCCTCGGAACTTTGATTCAAGTGTTTGACCGTCGCAAAAGTGGGATTGAAGCACTTCAGATTTGGCATCGTATTGCGCAAGTAATTCTCTTCGCGGGCACACGTGCACAAAGGCAAGCAAAACCCACGCTGCGCTTACGTCATTCGGACGTAAGTAATCTCGTATCAATATGTTGAAGAATGTCAAATAAAGACAATGTTAAGTTTCACTGCACCAAAAGTCGTACCTAGCAGATTCCAAGTGTTTCGACGCTGTGCCTCACTTGGTTGGCGACAATGTCTATTCATCAACTCAGACAGACTTGTAAACGGTAGTCGTGCACCGTGAATAATCGCCACTATTACTGCTGCGTGAATTATTTTTCTACCATAGATTATTCTATATGTAGAATTTAATCGTGATGCATTGTCTATTTACAATCCAGTAAATATTCATGTAAATAAATAAACTTCTTAAATACATAGTTTCACGTGACATTGCTGGGTAGAATCACACGAGACAGATTCTTATCGTGGGATAATTAGACTTTCTCGATTCTGTAACCGTTTCCGTACGGCTACGCCAATCAAATAGTCATTATGAAGTATAGCTGTATATGTGGACCGACAGCATTCATCTCCGAGCCGGCGAGATCACGGATTTACGATATGCTCCGTGGTTATTCCACCACTTTAAGTCATTGGACTAATGATATGACGGTTACGGATGACGCAAGTGTCTGCAAATCATCGCATGGACGCTAGCTATAGAAGAATTTAACATCTGCAGGTTGTCACAGAAATGTCAGCTACACAACATATTAATATTTGGATCTGGATCAACTGTAAAAGTCGTACATATTTGTGTGTGTGTGTGTTTAATATAAACAGCATTTATATTTATAGATCGTCCTGTTTTTACTGCTTATAAAAGGCGTTAATATCTAGAGACTATCGAATGAACGTCGGCTACAGCCAATATTAGTGTTTACGTGTTATTACTTTTTTACTGTCTGTAGAAGATCTCACATCTACAAATTGTTTTATACATGTCAACTGTAGTCTACATTTCAAAACTTTGATCCTGGAGCACTTCAGGTTTATACGCTTTGTTTACGACAAATGGCTGGCAGTTGTGCTCGCTGCAGGCGTAATACTTTTCTGCGCACCGTGCACTATATTGCGATCCGTTTGTTTATATAACGTACATTAAAAAGCTATAAATAGAATTTTTGTTATTGTTCTTGACATATATGTGCCCCCATAACAGTAAAGGTGTTAATATCTACGAATGATTGCACAGATTGCAATGCATGACGTATAAATATTTAGTAATACAAGCCACATTAGTATTTATAGGTCTTCAGGTGTACGTCGAATGCAATGATATGTTCCCAAACATTTTTCAAACGTGGTTAACAATCGATGAAACTTGCCGCCATACCGTTACACTCAACTCACATATTAACCATCGTGTTGCAAAGATCAAACGAAATCCGCGCCAAAGCAATTCAACTTCATCCACACTAAAATAATCAATTCCCTTTCAAAATACCATCCCAATTCCAATTACAATCAAAGGTCAATTAGTTCCTTCCAAATAAATTCACTGAACCCGCATCAAAAGTCCATTCAAAGTCAAACCCTCCCGCGGGCGAAGTGTTAATTTCCGTCCACGCGAACATCCACGAGTCAGCGCAAGGACGTCGCGCTACGGTCAACCTCGGTGGAAAAAGGAAGACGATAAACGACGAGGGAAAGCGGTTTAACTCGGCTGTCAATTTTATCGGCAACCGTCGGCGGCCAATTAATATCCCCAGTTGCTTTTCGCTGAGGCGCGCGTGAGAGGTGAAGCGCTACAATTGCCTGGGCAGGATACGCACACGGACTCCCCACCCTCGTTTACCTGGCAACGATTCTCTAATTAGCCATCAAGCGCAGAAGTACCGCAAGCGGAAATGATTCTGGCCCGGCGGAGTGCAAAACCCAAGGCTCTCCTCCGCGTGCAACGCGTTTCGCTTACGAGGGAGTAAGAGGAGGCGCGTTCTTCCGTGGTAACAGTTCCAGCAACGTGGAAGAGGAACACAGCTGTGTGCGCGCCCCTAGCATTGTTCGCGGATGCCCTCCTCCTCGTGTGCGCCGGTAAGAAAGTTCATTCGCGGCGTGGAACCTTAACAGAGGCGCGCCTCACCCCGGATTTCGTCGGTTTTTCACCGTGCGATTTTCTTCTTCAATGCCCTCGAGCCGCTTTCGAACGAGATTCGTCGTAGTCGGGCGGATAAATGGGACTAGGTCAAACGCTGTGCGCAATGGGAAAGATAAAGGGATCGAGCGTGAAGAATACGTGCAGAGAAAACGCGGGCCGTGTGCCAAATATTGTTTGGAGGATACGGGAGTAAGATTATTGGGGTGGGAAAGTGTTTCATTTCCCGTCGTTAGTGAAACGGTCTTTTTTTTTGGGTCTTTACGGTTGACGAAAAGTATTATTTCTTTCTATGGAATAAAAGAGGGTTCGTAAGAATGGCCGATTCAGGAGACTTTAAAGAGATGTTTTAATGATATTTGCGTGATTAGGGAGAGTAATTAATTAAAGTCTGCGATATACGTGTGAAATGGAATCTTTGTTTATTTTTTTCCTAAATTTTAACATCGACTATTTAAATCATTTGATTGAAGTCCTACTGTTTTCAAAGTGGACTCCAAACTACTAGAGTTGCAGCATACATATGATATGAAAAAAACAAAGGTGATTGCGCGCTGAAATTTAAGCCTCCATCCTTTACACCACCGTAGCTCCAATGGAGTATTTAAATGTTCTTTTTATAATTAATCGAATGAATTCAATTTTTCCACATCCCGAAATACAGTAAATCGACAAGTTCTCACAAATATGATCTGTTATAACGGGTGCTATGCTGCATGTATCTTATGATATTTACTGGATATGGACCACTTGTCATTGGCTAAAATCCTTTGTAAATTTCTGACAAAAATAGCGCAATTTTAATATTTGATAACAGAAACATTACTTGCGATCAATATTTCTATAGAATATTCTTCTATAATTTTTCTATAAATGTTATTTATAAATAGTAATATTATACAATTTACATAGAATAAAAAAAAAGTTGATAGAGAAATCAATGTTCGATGTGTTAAAAAAGATTTATGATAACATTGACACCGCGGATTTAATTTGGCATCTGAGGCACCCATCTGAGGATCGTGAATCGACAAGTGGGTAGTATTGAAAGTTCGACCGTACTGCGGCCAGTGCCGTCATCCTCATAAGGTAGAAAGTTCGACTCATTCTAACACGCAATATCAAATATACAGGTAGACATAGTAATCGTTTCGTCAGACATTAACAACGTATATTATCGGCGTACAAAGTCACACGTGTCAAGTACAAAGTGACGCACACATAAGAGTTTTTCAATTTTCTGATTGTTGCATGACATTTTTGTTCATTACCCTGTAATATCTTGCAATAAAATATTGGAAAAAATTAAGCGATTATTGTATCTTTCTTGTGACAGATTGCTGAATGTCGCTATTTTACAGATTTTCCATTAACATATATCATTTACGATAGATTATAGTTATATTCTCTCTAACATCGTTTATATATTGGGGTGATGCGTAATTTGGTATTGTTATGTTTCTGACAAAATATTGTTCACCAAAAAGGAAGAAAATTTATAATCGTTCTAAACCCAAGGCGATATCACAATGATGTACAAGATCCTTGCATTTCTTTTAAATTGATTTGCAATGTAACATGGAAAAAATAGCATATTTTAATTTAAGGAGTTTAAGGTAATCCTGATATTTATTAATGCGTAAGAGCTATGATAATAATTCTTCAGTTATTTGATGTATAAACTTTTCCATAGAATTAAAAGTGAAGGACTCAATGAGGTTACTAATTTACAGTAAGTCACCCTACATAGCTCTACAAAGAAGAATATCAAACTGCATAACTCATTCTTCTACTGTGCATAAGCGTGACATATTTCAAATTCATATGGTAGAAAAAAGAAGGCGGTAGCCACCTCTTAAGCTGTTGACCCTGTGACCGACTTTGAGGTATTCTTCATTTTAACATATTGTTTTAATTAAAGGTAACCACCAAGAAACCAACAGTATTTCATTACATCTTCGCGTAACTGTCCCAAATACAATTAAATGAAAATTATCTACATTCTTGCATATTATTTTAGAGAATTATGACTAACGAACTTTAAGTAATTCCTTGAAATATACTACTCACATTTTTATATCAATTTTTCAAATCGGAAATGATTGATGACTAGTGAAATATTTTTAGTAGCTGATGTTAGTCAAATTCGAAATAGTATTATAATTTTTAACTATTTGTACTTACGCGTAATTCATCTTTTAAAGAATTTCATTTTAACTATTGTGTACAATTGGTAGTATTATTAGATAAATAAGATTTAATACATTATATTTACACGAAACTTCAATTTAGAAAGGGGTTATCTATTCCTAATTTAACTTATTAACTTATTTCATAGAGCTTATGTTTTTGGATATCTAATTTCCATGAAACTTAATAATATATCTGTAGGTAAAACATAAATGGTAAATAACAAGGAAAAACAACAGTTTACGCTGCTACTATAGTGTGTGCTTTATCGTCATGATCCTAGTATAGTGTTGTGTGTTATATATCTAGTACATTGATATTATTCTAGTAAAGAATAAATCACAATAGCATCATAATAGCACAAATGATGAATATATTGTTTGCCGAGTGCTCACTATACCACCACTATTTTGTACTTTGCCTTACTTTAATGTAATCTTAGAAATAATATTTAAAATGCTAATTAATAAATTATTACATTTGAGTATAAATAATGGAATAGTATTAAATAAAAACTTTTACCTTTTTTACTAACTATTGCATAAAGCATTAACAGTGTTTTTAATTATTTCACTTCGCGACGCATCTCATAAAAAGATAAAGGTAGTATTTACTCCATAAAAAACCAGAAACATATATCTTCCGCGTGCATTAAACCTGCAATTTGGTATTGTTTTTGATAAAGAAACGGAAAGGAATCTTTGCGTAATTTGATTAAATACCAGTCGCAAAATATTTTTTTCACGAAGCAATGCCAAAGCAAAGGTATAAATATAATATCTCCATTTCTACAAACATGATTATTAATTTTTTACTGGCGAATTAAGTACTTTTGCTCGATGCAAAGGCATATTCGAATGACATCCAATTGCTAATTCTTGTTCGAATTGATTAGTAGATATACGTTGTAGAATGCTAACTCGTAGGAGGTTCTTAAGTCGAACCTGCTAGAAAATTACGTTTCGCGAAATAGAGCTTCCCTCGGGACAGACTATAACACGTCAGAGCCCCTTGCCCACGCTACTTTCGTTCATAACACCATAAATAGCCGGGACAGCGTTCACGAAACACTAAATGACGATGGGCGACGCCAATTTTGTATATACTAGAAATTCAATAACGGTACTTTCATCCGATACAGGCAATCCGATTGTCCGGATTGCACAAAAAAAAAGAATAATATAATATTATACCATACAAATATAATTAATTAAATCATCGATTTATGCAAACAATATTAATAATTTATCTTCACATTGTGAGGAATTTTGTTCATTAGAGATTACTATGGAGCGGTTTGCAAAGCAGCCACGTTACGATTTGATGACTGCGGATAAAAAAAAAATCAATAATATACTTTCTCGAAGAACTAGGACTGTCCTTTGTTTTATATACTTAGAAAAATACATGTACACATTGTTATTAAATGTTTATACAACCGCTTTTGCATATTTTTCGATTATACGAGTCACCTTATTCCCCACTTGGCCCGGATAATTGGAGTTCCATACCGTGCCTCGGTTACACGAGAAGTGCCTTCCCACATTCCAAGCGTTCTGACTGAATCAGATATATCCAAGCAATGGTTCGATGGACGCTTAAATTACGCACCTCAAAAATATAAACAATTCGATAACTACAAATCTAGCAAAACGATGCTTAATCCACTATATGTTAGTAGCGTAATCCTCAAAAAAATATTAAAAAATACAATCATCGAGTGTATTAAAACTGTGGTGATCGTTATTCCATCCTTCTCGAACTCAATCGATTATGCGCATCACCTTAATCCTCATTTGGCCCGGATAATCGGGGTTCTATACCGTAGCCTGGGCGCACGCGAAAGCGGATTGAGAGAAAACGCGTCGATAGTGGAGCGACTAGCGGCTCGGCCTTCTTCTACGCCGACCGATGGGAAAAGCGGCAATCTCATTTTCATGTAAAGTCCGTCTCCGGCGCGGCTCACATTCCTCATCTGCCAAGCAATTTGCGCATGAAAGTCACGCACTGACACGGAATGCCGCGCGGCTCAGAATCGGCCGCAATCGAAAATTCGGAAATTGACGATTTTTCCCAAACCGGGGCGATGGCCGGATTTATATTTTCCGAATCGCATTGCCTGTGCTGGCCAACCGGTCGGTCAATTTTAACGCATCACTGGCCTTGTACGGTACTTTACGCGGGGGTATATGTCTATTTTATTCTATTTGCGAGAAGAACGCGTACGTGTACTCCCTCTGCGATTTACTTATGGCGCAAATTCGAGAAAATCGTCGGTAGAGCGAAACAAAGCTGTCGTTCCTGATGATTTTTTTGGTTTCTCTGAGCACGCGATTCGCGCTAGAAGTTTTTGTAAATATCTCATCGTAAATTGAAGTACAGAGAGAAATATGTTAACGAAATGGAAAGGAATATTAGACAATGATAAAAAGTCCCTTACGGTTGGCACGAATTTATGAAGTTATCTTTGCATTATACGCTATACTCTATGCAACTTATAGAGGGCTGAATGTAATTTGTGTGAAAACTCAATATAAACGAACTGTAAGGGCACTAGTTAACATTATTCCTACCACATCCGGTCAAATAACCAGTCAATGATTTCTTTGAAAAATTGTAAAACTTTGAGGCGCGGTCACTTCTGAGATTTTTCATGATTTTCTCGCAGCGTACGGATCGATAAATTAATCTATTGACATGTTTCCTTCGTCCTCTTTTTCTGTAAGGATATATTTGGTACACTTAAATCTGTCTGGAAAATGACTGATAGGAATAGTGTTAATGAAATACAGCAAACGGCTAACTATTATAAGAATATTTGTAACGTACGAAAAATTTGTACAAAATGTACAGCAATACTTAACACAAAAGAGGAAGCATTCCTCTGTCAGTCTAAACTGTTCTTCCAGGATTATTTTTTTAAAATATTGTTAAAAAAATCATGCATAAAAAAATAAATACCTTTACAGATTTAGTCTAGAGTATTTATAAGATAAATCATGTATTTAACAGTATTTGTGTACGTACATTGGTATTGCCTAATATGTTGAAACAGGCTATTCTCTACGCAGATATTTAGTGCATTCACTTTTTTAAACTGTTTTCAACTTATTCAATTTGAATCGATTATGTTATATGGATCTCTCGATATTTTTTCCAAATTTGTATCAACTACCTGAAATCCTTCTAAAATTCACCAATATTATAATCGAAAATATTCGCATAATTTAAAGTCGTGTTGTTCGAAGCTGAACTAGATATCATACATTTGTATACCACGGTACAGACTTTTCAACACTTTTCTTATCAACACCCACTGCTAAGGTCCTTTTGGCTTAGAACCTACTGCTTAAGTATCCAAACCATCGGTGATGGGGGGATTCGAACTCGAGTCTCCTGCGTTCAAGTTCAAGTTTCTATTTACTACACCACCATAATTCTATAATTCTGATTTTAACGGACATTTAGTAAAATCAACTCCGTTGTAGAGTAGCAGACCATAATTCCTGTGAGTAGTAGTGGTAATATTTCCTCAATTTATCTAAAACTTCTACGTAATCAGGATTTTCCGAGAACTTTTGTAAATTATTACAAATCTCCCCAAACATTTTCAGCATTTCTATCGAAACACATTTATACAGTTTGTCTCAATGTTACCTAATGCGCACCTGTATATAGTACATCTACACATATCAAAAGAATTATGACGTTATTGAACGTTTAGCGAGTTTATCAGAATTCATCAGACATTTTCATACTACGCGTTTTTTCCACGAGCTTTTATAAATTACAGAGTTTCAAAAAAGTTCCCAATTTATTTCTCGAAATATATTACCACTCATAGATAATTAAAATCTACGTTGTCCACGGGTCAACTGGACACAGTATAGATACCCATATGCGTCGGTATTAAAATCAATACATCTGACGTTAACGATCATTTAGCAAGTTTTCCCCAATTTATTCCGATATCTCCATACTGCGCGGTTCTCCGCAAGCTTTTATAAATTATCACAGCATTTCATGAATTCTCCCAATATATATATTCGTTAAAATACATTATTACTCATGTATAATGCAAACGTCCGTTGTTCAAAAACCAACTGCACACAGAACATCTATTATTGCGTCGGTGTAGAGGCTGATCGTTATGACGTTAATGGACATTTAGTAAAGTCGACCTGTGAAGGAGGCCCGGATTTCCACGGCGCTAGAATAGTAACACGGTCTATCCGTATATGGCGACGGCCATGACGGATGATTACATCAGCTATGCCAATGACTCACCAGGTAATAATCGATGGGTTTCTCACGGGCTTTGCTGTAGCCCTTCTGTAGCTCGGTCTGCTTGAGCGCATGAGCGATGTGAAGGGCGCTCGCATCAAATCTTCCATACTGATAGCTTCCATCCCCGGAATAATTGTGGTTGTAAGGCGAGGATGCTCCCCCGGCGCCGCCGTGGAAATCGCGCTGGGATGAATTTGCACCTGGCGGTGAGCCGTGTCCGTTTAGGTGCCTGGCATAATTAGGCGAGTCTACATTATCGTAACTGCAACAAAATTATGCATCGGGTCTTAAGGGGGCTCAGGGTTCCGTTTCGCGAATTGGATTGCTCGCGAAATGAGTCTCTCTCTTGGTATCGATCGAAGGGTAACGATAAGTGTATGTTGTTAGATAGTAAGTTGTTAATTTAAGTAGTTATTACATAGCGATAATGTTAATTGCATCGTAAGACATAGAAAATTTTATTATAATTCATGTAATTACATAATTACGTGTGAAGATGAAGGTTTGTATGAAAACTGTGTGCAGATAATTCAGTAATTCAATGATAATATTATTCAAGAGGAACCGTTTGTAGACTTGGTTATATATACTGAATACATATGTACGTATAACCTAACCTAGAAACGGTACTCTTTGAATCATTATTATTATTGAAGTACTTAATTACATATCTGCGCACAGTTTTCATACATACCTTCATCTGCATATGCAATTATGTAATTATATGAACTATAATAAAATTTTTAATTTCTTACAAGGTAATTAAGATTATTTGATGTTTTTGAAATATGGTATATATGTCATTTGAAAAACCTGTAAGCGACGATAAATTATGGGTGGAGATTTTTCGAAAAGAATACAAAAAAAAAACAAAAAGAAACCAATTATTTTTATCTATTCATTATGATTTCATTCAATCTTTTCGTGATTTTATTCCGATAAAATCGTTAATAATTATGTCGAAGTTTAGTTGCCTGGCCCTAATTGGCACTTAATACGGAAAGTAGCAAGTCCGTTCGATCTTTCTTGCTTCACTGTTGAACGATGATAGTCCTTCATATATTTTTGAAGTGAAAACGAGCGTTCTGCTTCGGCGATAAAGTACTTAATTATAGAATATCTAGTGCCAAATCTAAAATGGTACACAACTCTCTGTTAGCGTCTGAGTATGAGTAATTGCCTACATATGTGTTGTAATTTATAATAATATGTAATTATGTACTCTGATCATTGGAACCAGGAACCACTGTTTTTATTGTTTCGTAAAATATTTTTAGATGAATACTGATAAGATATGCGTCATGAGTGAGTGTTGTATGTTGCAGTTGTACATATATGACGATTAATGTCATCTACCCGGAAATCGACTTTTTTAACTTCCTATAACACACAATAACTGTCAAGTAAAGAATCATATTATCCGCCTGTTTTAGCCGCTATTACCTATCACAAATGACAACCAAACTCGAATATCCTTCAACATAAGTACGACTCTTCTTGAACATAGTTTTTATCGACTTATCGCGCCATTCGTAATTGGCCTCACGTTTCGTGACCGAAATTAGACCCACGCGCCGTTAACCCACAATTCCACATAATGGTTCTTTTATTCGCTACACGCTTGATCCGCCATTAATTCCCAAAGATCGGGCTCGCATTAATTTAGGACCTCGCTGTAAAAATCCGACAAAGCATATCTCACGCGCAAGCGTGGCATTGCTCATGAGAATTTACTGTCTCACTTAAATGAATGTGTTACACCTTTCGTACGTTCTCCGAGGTTCATTCGCTTGGATGCGGCCTCCACTTCCTCTCTCCTCGACGACTTCATCTACCTCTCTCTCTCTCCTCTTTCCGTAGCTTTCTCACTGCCTCTCTCTTTCACCCGCCGCGCCTCCTTTCTTCTTTTTCGCGTGATCTTTAAGCCAGCCACAAACGACTCGCAAAATTGCGGGCACAAGAAATTCTTCCAGTTCCGTAATTTGCACTTAACATTTTACCTATCGGCGTCTATCGTAGTCCTGCGGGTATCATTTGCTGATCGTAAACTAAACACGCCTTGTAATTAACTGCCAACGTTTCTGTTGTGCTTTCTTCAGTGTTCCTTACCCACACTCACGTCCATCGAATATAAATTAAATTCCATTCTAATATTAATTTATGGATTAAATATGCCGGAAAATATTTCACGGTAATCTGGGGATCCTTAAAATTAACATAAAATATTCCGTAATTTTTGTATGTTACCATCGCTTTATGTATGCAACTCTGTATATAACAATTTTATAATATGTTAGATATTTGCCTTTATAACGGTATGTTATGTATGATTCAATCTTGTGTTCTATGCAATTAAATCTTTACAATGATCGCGTACATAGAGTGATTCTTTCCATGTCTGGCTGTCAGGAACGCGTGTTTATAAAATTTTTCCAATCGCCTGATATGTTTTTTATAATACAATTTGAATGTAATCTTCGTCAAACGTCTTTTATATCGCAAATAAATGATCATTTATAATTATCCACGTACTGTCCTATGTCAAGTATGGCATTTTGATATTTCAACTTTACAACACAACAAACACTTTTAACAACTGCGGGCTGATAATATTTTGTCTGCCTTCTTAGCTGATACAAATGCGCTTTTAACGCATTCATTTAATTGTTCACCGTATACATTAAAGTATAGTTCGATTATAAACTAAGGTGCGATTGATTGGCATTAAGTCCGATTATAAACTGAGGTGCGTATTGATTGGCACTTAATAGGTCGGCGAAACGATGTATGTCATTACACCTTGACGTTTAACTTCAACTGCTCGTACTTACGTGGAGCAAAAAATGCAGTTAATGCGTCCATGGAGCATGGAGTAAAGAACATTTTGCAAATCTACGCGGCATGAGTTATACTTATCCGGTCAACATGAATGATAAAATTGCGATGACTTCGCGAAATTCTTGGGATTAGTAACCGCGCCGATGTATTACGTAACGTGCACGTGTCTCGTGAGCGAGAAAGGGGCAGCCCACATATAATATCGCATAGAAGATATTTGTACAAACATTTCTTAAAATTATAAATAAATTATTATATATATGATATAATTATATATATATATATATTTTTATATTTCAATTATATATATAATAATTTATTTTTTTATTTTATAAATGAAAAAAAATGGTTAAACAAATTATGTTTTGCTTATCGTTTTTAATATAATTAAGTTCAAAATCGACCAGAAGCAATGAGCGATCATGATATAGAATACAAGCACATAATAATTATGAGTATGTTATACCTATTTAAAATTGCTGATTAAATATACATAAATAACTCTTAATATCAAGCTGATATACGTTTATCATGCGATTGTAATAAAATTAGGGAACCAGATTTAACACTGATATCCAGTGCAATACTTACATACGGCACGATCAATTTTGCTAATATCACTATGGAGATTGATAAATAGACTACAACTGTTAGGTGCATGTATTCAAGGAAACACCTATACATCATAATGTGTAGGCTTGTTCTTCGTGTATAAGTTATTTTCACGGCGTGAAAAATGAGTGTGAAAAATTTCAATACCGAGTTCGAATTCAATGTCAAATGCATTGCTTGCGCAAGGTACGGTGACTTGTACTGACTTCATTCTAAACTTCATCGGATTACGGTCACTGTGCTGCTATTACGTAACGAAGATGAATGAGGTGTTTAGCGACGACCAGACCGGGATATACCTACGCTCTCCGTTGTAATCGAAAGCAAAAGAATGTTCATGATTAATAGTTTTTCCTTGCTCCAGTCTAGTATGATTCGCTACTCGCTGGTTTAATTTATACTGAAACACCATGATGTCATTTACTCGAGATTCTTCTGTTCCCGATACACGATCTGCTTTTGTGCCGATGCACAAATCATTGAGTGGATGTACTTCATAATGAAGTGCTATCAAAAAAAGGTAAATTGCAAAGGATAAGCTATTTATTGCGATAAATAGATTCGCTTGCCTTACAAGGATATAGTTTCTGAGGGAATTGTTTGGTATAAAACGTGGAAGAACTTTTTGCACTTGCAACGTTTCAATCTGGGCTTAACACTAAAGGGACTTGGTGTAAATTCTATTTGGATCCAGAAAACGTAACAGAAAAGAATTGTATATGTTAATTTCGAGCTTGTCGCGATGCCTTCTAAATGTTGTGGGTTTACAAATTCATTGAATAGAACAAACTGTTCGAAACTGCAATACTCGATGGTACTCTGATTCTCTAAACTGATTCTCTGGTATACAACAAAGAGCGATTGACTTAAGAAAAATAGGCAGACATTGTCTGAGTCAGTGCTAAGCAAAGTTTAAGATAATCGTAAACCAAGATATTAGCTTGGGTACAAGACAACTGTGAATATAGTTCTTAGATATAATCCAACTGGTAGGTAGATATAAATAAAGAAATGACGCAAGAAATTAAACAAACTTTCACTCATTGTAGCACTGGCAATCTGTATTTCAAATAATCGCCGTGCAATATAATAGACTTATTGATTCACGACTATCGATACATTTTTTAGTTGTTACGCATATTAGCATAATGTAGAAACATATTGTAAACACACGATATACCAAGCAGTAAAACGTGAACATGACAATAGACTATTTTTGATACCGATATAATTTGTACTGAATGTATAAGCAATGCAAACATGCAAGTTACTAAATAATTAAGAAAAAAAATTGGAAAATGGTTATATAATATAACAGACCGTTTAATTAACAAGCACATGTCAACTACCTTATCAAAAAATCATATCAGCCAGCAGTGATTTGTCAAACATGGATTTATCGGACAATATTTAAAATCACTGACTTACATTACATCAAACTCGCTCATCGCCGATTGTAAATCATACAATTTCACGTTACTCAGGCAAATACATTTTACGATAACGATAATGAACGTGTGTCGAGTTAAACAATGCCAATTTACAATAACCCGTTATTGCGTATATCGAATTTATTACTTGAGAATTCTAACTTATGTTTCTGGACAGCATTGAAACTGGCTTGATATGTCAGTAAAATATTTCGCTTGTAGTTTGGATTACGATCTTTGAAATACCAGTACTGGTTACTCGACAAAAGGCAAGTTGCGACCTTCAGGCGGTGATATATATTAAGGCAGCTAATTGCGTTTACATTGTAACATTGATGCAGTACTTTCACGTTAGCGGTATGCAGAAATAAAAAGAAAACACAACCCTTCTCAGAACAGGCAGTTTTGTTACGCGCAGACTTCCGGCAGCGTGGCATGGCAGTAAGAATAAGAATGGGAATGTGGTAACGCAAATAACAGGACCCGTTTCAATTACAAGTACTCGGCTCGTGCGTTGCGCATAACTAATTTTCTTTTTCTACTTATGGTTATCTAATCGCCTTGCTCGTAATATTCCCGGCAAGGTATGTCGCGTGTTCGACGATTAGACGGCGGAATGCAGGAATTAAATACCTTGTCTTTAATTATGCAAAACAACGGACAAATATCTTATACAAGGTGACCATTTTAGAGTATTACACAATTTTTAGATTGTCAGAATATTTAGTAATAATTATACAGATTTTATTTCAATCTGATACATTGAGAAGTACTATAAACATATTTTTCTGCATGCATTATTTACATAACTTGAATGTAAAATTTAATTATTATTATATACATATTTTTTTTTAATTTTATAACAATAATTTATTAAATATAAATATTAACTCGTTTGATAATGGCTCAAACTGAAGAGCACGAAATCTATGCCCGTCAGATCATTGTACATGTACCACGAAAATTAAAAGGACAAAAGGAGTAAAATTAGAATAATCCTTTGAGGTCCAACAGATTTTATCCGCTTTTCATCGGCAAACTCACATAACCCCGTATATTCAAAATATACCATAAAATACATAATTTCATAAAATCCAGGCTATTTTTCTTCATAAAACTACAAATTTACAATTAAATCACAATAACTAAACCACGTAGATGCACGGGAAAGACATAATAAGATTTCTTTCATACGTGATAATCAAACATAAATAACTAATCACGAGTTTATTAGTTTAGGTACAGGATCATTGACAGAGTATTAATACTAAACGATGCAACATCGAGCAATATTTTATATAGGACCGCAAAGGATTAATATCAATGAATACTTCCATAAAAAAATGTGAATCAAAACAAATTCCAGACCTCAATTTCTTATATGTTCTTTTCGACATCTTTTACGATTATATTCCTTCACTACGTAAGTAACACGATTAAACAACGGTTTCTAATTTTTATGAAAACCCATAGCCCCAAACAATGGAGACGTTCTCTTAGGCATATGAGACATAAATAGCACGTTCACTATATTACATGCGAAAATCGCAAGACATTAACAAAATCAACATGTCAGAACTGACAACATTATTTACTCTACCCATATGACAAAAAAAATGTTGGAAAAGAGTCAATAAAAAGTCTCCGGAATTTGTTCCAATTTTCACCAGCAATAGAGTTCCAGTTACTCACCAAGGAGGATAGACTCCACGTGGTGATGCACCACCGGCCCGGATCTGCTCGTTGACATAACCACTTCTAGGGACGTTCAAGGCACTCCTTATGCCCACGCTGGAGCCATCCAGCGTACCAGGTCCTGGTTTTGGCACGTGGCTACTGCAGTATACCTCCTTGTCGTTTATCGTATGTTGATTGTTGTAGTAGGTCTTCAAGGTCAGCTTCGTGCCACAAATCGCACACTTAAAGCAACCGGCGTGAAAGAAGGTGAAGTCCTTCAATGGGCCGACCCTGTCTACTTGATAGACGGTTTGAGCGCATCTTAGGCACGTGCTCTCGTAAAAGTTCGGTCGATACATGATACCCGCGGAATGAACCTTGACGCCTCGCTCCAACGGAATCTTTCCTCTGTTCTCAGTCCGTGCTGTACCTCTTGCTCGTAATCACCTTGTATAATCTTGAAAATAAAGAGCTTTGATGAGAAAAGGAACCAAGGAAGAGAAAAGGAGATTTTAGAATTAAGCATGTTTCACGGATAATCTTCTACGAATAGAGTATTTAGGCTGTTCACCGACGACAGTAATTACCTCCACCGTGAGAGTTTATAAGAATTTTAGTGGCGAAGCACTCGATTGATACTTAATTTATTACGTTGAGAATAAATTTAAATGATAACTAGGCATGCTACGACAAAATCAAAAAGATCTTTATGATTGAATAATAAAAGCTTCTCTTCAGAATGTAATGAGGGTAACTCCGTACTATAAAGTCGCAACAATGTAATTTAAATGCTTATAGGAATTTAGGAAATTAATTTTCCACACAGCAGTATTTGTTTAAAAATTAATTTTATTCATAATAATTACATCGATCTTGATTATTTAAAAAATGTGTTTTTATGGTGTTAAAGAATTTGGCAAACAAGCGGTTTTCTTTGGTAGTAGAACTACAAATGATTAACTAGACTCCTCCTGATATATTATCCTTAATATAAAATTGCATGCAGTATAAATTTGTACTAAAAAAATAGGATTTAAAAAAATAGTACATTCACTTAACAATTTGCATATCACAACCAAGTAGTGGAAATTCTTTGAAAATACGCCGTTCTAAGTTCGAGGAATTTTTGTGAATAACTACGGACGGTGAAATTACAGATTGCTTCGCAAATTGGGGTTCGTGCATATGCAGGTGATCAAAACAGATTGTCAATTACTGCGTGAATGCACAGGGAATGAAAATACGACGAGGAGGAAATGCTCGAGGAAAGAAAACCTGGAATTAACGCGCGCAACCGCAGTCGGAAGCTGTCGATGATTAAGGCAAGAGAAATACCAGGCTTGCCGATTATATGCTGACGAGTTTACTGCCATGCAGGCTTTGTAGAAACATTGTTCTCATTTGCTCTTATTTTAAAATTGCATAGTAATAATGTCTACTATCGGTATCATTACGATAAAACAACGTGACTATCAAGGTAAGTACTTTCGTAAAGCTTTTTGTACAGTGTCATAATGAACTATCTTTCGTTCACAAAATAGCATAGAGATTAATGTCAAACCCATTGGTTACGTTCCTTACACTTTTTTTTATTTATCGGTTTAGATCACACATGTCAGCTGAATCATTTCAAAAGCTCAAATGCATGCTTGTTAATTTTCACAATGAGATCAACACGAATTCTACTGGTTATATGATACTTATTAAAATGACACTGCTAAATGATATAACCAGTTTACACCTGACACAGGCCAGGACTAAATCAAGGCATTACCGATACAGGTACCTGGTAGAATATTAGTATGAAAGTTTTGCAATACCATGAAGTTTTTGTAGAGGTGTACATGTGAATCCGATAAGTGGAACAGACGAATGGTTTATATTAAATTCTCAACGCGAACTAACTTTGCTACGGTATTTTGTGGAATCAAAGAGCTCCTGGTCAATTACGTCTTTTCCCTTCGGGTGGGTCGCAAATGGCTCGATAACTCAACGACATTAAAAAGCTGGGCCGCCAACACTTTCCTGTCGGCTTTTGCAACAAATTATTACCAGTACTTTCCACGGTGGGCGAGCGTAACCGTAATTGCAACATGGTTAAGAACCGCAACCAACGCACGGTATCACTAATATTTCTTCACTTAGGATATAACGTATCCATCAATACTTTTTCAGTTTACGCGACACTTCTGATTATACATAATTGAATGCAAAATCTTGCAAACAGAAACTATTCACGCATTATTCCGTGTAATACACACACTTTGTCATAATTTGGCAGTGCAAATGACGTGACAAGTGAAGTCACAAGAATTTTTATTAATTTGGCTGACTGCGAATACTGGAAAACTTTTGACAATTAATTGAGTAGAATACAACGATTGGAAAGATCAGCAATATTTAATAACCATGGAATTGTAAGAAAGTATGAAAGATTACATCAGATTCAGACAATAATTTTGTTTTTCTTTACACATACTCACATTTGATAAATAAGAACAAGAAACTGTGAATACACCAATATAGTAGAACCACCCAATAATTCAAATGATATTACAATTTAAGTATGTTGTCATAAAGATGTTGCAGTATCCAAGGAGGCTAATATTTTTTATATTTTTTTTATAGTTACAAATTTTTGAATATTTAATATTTCCTCACATTACCTGTAATCGTGTATCCAATAGACTTTAATATAAGTGTACTAAGACTAATACAATAAATCGTGGATCCTTTAAATCGTTATTAATTCAATACAATCCTACATACAAACTTATAACTTTGGAGTCAAACTTATTTCTGTACAAGGAACCATAGGAATACTTTAACACGTCGAGTACCGAAGAAGCCACCAATGGCTGGCACTGAATAGTTCACCTAAACCATAATTACTATTCTGTATAAAATCAAACTTGACTTTAGGACATAATCACCCGATGCACAATTATTTTCCTATACTGCAAATCACTCATTATTCCTTCTTCTAAACTACTTATTTCTTTAGCATTATAAATATAATTCAACTAAGTACACGCTTATAAGTATTGCCATCCATTCTCCACGCGGCTTGCGCAGAAAATCACGTAAAAAAGCTCCCGCTTCGGTCGACATGTTAATTTCGTCTTTTCCCACTATCCGCCTTCCCACCTTTTCCTTTTTATATTTTCAATCACGAAACCAGGTTGCGTAGTAAACGCCTACGATGGGGATATTACGTCACGTCGCTGGTGACCGTGGACAACAATACCGTAATAACCCAGGCAGTGTCTATCACGCATCAACAAATCTCATTTTTCCGGTCGCTATCGCTGTCGTGCACTCCTTTCGTCTCCCCCACCCCAGCCTCAACTCTCTACTAGTCTACTAGTCTACTAGTCCGACTAATTTCTAACCGCCAGGAGATCTGTGCTTTGCGTCGTGGCCAATTGCCCCGGCTGTTATGGCGCATGTGGTACCTGGGGAAACACGTCGGAAAGTTCTTCTTCCGAAGAGCGAGCACGAGGTGCACCTTGCCATATCGAGAGAAAGCACTCCATCCACGAGCATGGAATAAGCGGTACGGATCGACACCGCGATTTTTTCCTGTCCGCACATTTAACTGGCAATTAACCCTTTGCGGTTCAAAAGATTGTATCGCTCCAGTTAGCTTACATGGAGGCTAATGGTCAGTGTTACACTTTAAGGCGGCAGTCTCAAAAACTTTTTGGCTCCGCGCCCCAATTTATGATCGCGAAACCAGTGCGCATCCCAAAAATGTTTTTAATTACTAGGTTGTTCGATAAGTTCGCGGAGCGCAGTCCATTCACTAATAGTAGAACTAAAACTTCGACGTCATTTTAATATTTCACGTTTCATAAGAGATTCGACATAAAATTTCAATATTTTTTTGCAATACTTTAAATAAAGTATTGGGTTTCAAAAAGGTGTGCGCACAGCGAGTGTGGCATGCAACAAAAACACATTTGAATAGGAGTTTATCAGCGACATTTAGAGTGTTTTCCAAGTTTTTAAATCTTTGACTTTTAGTTTAATCTATTTGTTTACAGCCTTTAGTTAAAAATTTTAATTTTAAGTTTTTAACTTTTAATGTCATTTTTATAACTATAAATTCGTTTTTTGATTTCCGTTCCGCGAACTTATTGAACAACCTATCAAATACGCAAGTATGCATCGCTCATCGAAAACTAATGTTGACTAATATTAACTAAAATGTTAAACTTCATACAAATGGACGAGGGCAAATGGTAGCAATACATCTGTAGCTCTGGCGACTAAAATAGAAAATTATTAGTAAAATAAATTATTATTATAAATCATTTTGGGCATCCTGGAGATCTTTCTGTGCATCCTTAACGATGCGGGGGTGCCACTTTGAAAACTGTCAAAGACATTTTTCGAAGGTGCGTTTCTAATAACCAGAAATAAGAAAGTAGTCAGTTCATTAGTAGGTATCCATGGTAAAGAATAGAATGTCGTGCCACACTAGACATAGGTTAGCAAAGGGTTAAAGAGTTTTGCGGTTAATTCTTCGCTTTTTATTAATTTAAACACCCTGTGTAGATTATACTTCATAATGAAATCCAGTTTATAATACTTGTTATAATATTCTTTTGAATACACGTTTTTGAAGTAATTGTAAATGCTGACAATTTTCATTTCGTTTTTTATATAGGGCATAAAAGAATGATGATTATTGGACAAGTAATTTGACAGACTGCTTTTATTGAATTTATATAAGGGCTCATCCGCTATAAAATTAATATCTTTATTTGTTTGTCTGATGTCTAAGATCGGTTTCAGTAATAGTTACGTACCGTATATATCAAAACGCCAATTTGTTATACCTATTATAGGAACTGTTGACATTATACGTGTATAAATACTGTTAATATATCCTTCTAAATAATAAAGTGTAAAAGATAAAAAAATAAAAGATCAAACGATGATGTATGCTGAACAAATTATTCCTGACACTGATTGCTGTTGCTGAGTACATATATGTATTTATCCTTTTTAAAATTAGTGACTTTATCCGCTTGTCTGATGTTTGACATCGCATTTAATATCAGCTGCGTACCGGATGCAACAAAATTGAATTTGTAACACAATAACTCTTGGAGTACACATGAATACATATATGAAAACATCCTGAATGCTGACATCGTTTGATTTTGCCCAGAGCAGTGTTCCTCAAAGTCAATTCCATGGAACTCAAGCGTCCCAGAAAAAAATTCGGAGATATTTTGAGGTATGTACATGAATTATCTTTCTCAGTCAGTTACGCAAATTTGGACTTGTTAAACCCAATGAAACTCTCAGTGTGGAAGAAACGTGTGTAAGCAAGAGTCATATTCTCATGTATCCTCTACATGTCTAAGGAATAGTAAAATTATTCGCAAAAAACACATACACGGTTGTCGCTATTTCTGTTTTTAAAAAATCGTGTAATAATTGCGCAAGAAAATAAATTTGAGAAACACTGGCGTAGAGAATAAGGTACAGACGTTCACTGAACAAGTCATCAGCAGTACCAATTGCTTTTGCTGGATACATACGAATTCATCGTCTATAAAATGAATATCTTTATCTGTCCCTCTAGAGTTATGAGATGCAATTCCTAAGGCTTTCTATAATAACTCTTGGGGATGTTATGGTGGTAGACATATGTGGGTTCATTATCTCGTTACAGAGGTAGACGTATGTGGGTTCATTGTATGCAATTCATAATAAAATTCATATTGTAAGGCTCGTTACAAGAAGCCCTGAAATATACTTATGTATGTCGATCTGTTTCAAATGTTGAAATTACCCATTGACGCTGAGAGTGTAAATGTATTGCTAAACGCATCTACCCATAAGTATATTGACAACAACGATTGTTTTCACCAAATGTGTATATGAGTTCATTGACCGATGGCTTTCGTTGAATGCAGAAATGGGTTCATCATCCAGAAAGGTTTAATGCGCTGATAAAATTCATAGATGTAGACAGAAATATTCGGGTAATTAAGTCTGCTTTGTAGCGGTGTATAATGTAGATTATAGCCAAGCACTCCTAATGCCAGTTGTAATTTCGAGGTAAGATTTCTATTTCTTCCAATGACTATTTCGTGAGCTCCTACCGTAGTCCATCTCCGTTCAATAATTTTTATGTTAATCAACATACTCATCTAAAATTAATTGTTTCCAACCAGATAATTAGTTCCACTGTAATTATTATCTAGGTAAATGACGCATTTTGAAAAGAGAGTTAAGAATGCATATCTATTCTTCTTACTGTTCTCGTATAAATTTAGAATTCTTTTATAAGATTATCTGATAGATATTAAATTTTGACCGTAAGAGAAAGAAAGGCTGTACTCATCTAATACAAATAAACTTCAATTGAATTTTCTGTTTAACTTATATTGTTAGAAAAATAACTATTTTAATATGAAACTAATATTCATAATCAAAAACATGAATCCAAATATGAAATTGCCTATTAATTTAGAAGTATATATAAGTCATAACATTTGCCTTCACAGTAACATTAACACATTTTGTATTACTAATTTTTATTATATTAGACTCGCGTTAATTATTAAGACTTTCTTCGCCTTTTTCAATAATAAGAAAAACTAACTTAATCAGAAATACTGTCATTCTTTAAATAATGCGATGTACCTATTACATGATGTTGATTTTCCGAATTGGAAACTGTAAAAGTACTTTTAATAATCACAACAAGAGTTTTACACATTTAAGCCATACCTACTAACACATAAATATATAAAAATCAATTTTACAAACAATCCATGTACTGAACATTACATATAACGCAATATTCACATAATCTGAAATTTTCCTTTATGTTGTTTTAAATGTAATTGTAATATATTCGAAGGCATTTATTAGATTTAAATCAAAATGTTCTGTAATTAATACATTAAGGCCTTTGACATAAATGAAATAGCTTTCCAAAGTGTCAATTTTCTATTAATACCAAAAATGTTAGCGTGCTGGTAAATTATTCTTATAGAAAACATAATTCGGTCAGTCGAAACAGACACTTTACACAAAACAATTTCAAAAACACGGTAACTGTGTAACAACAAAAGTCATCTTAGTCAAACAACATTCATAAACAACATTCCTTTTTAACCATATCAGGACATAATTGTATCTAATCATCAGAGTTCCATTTATTAATCAAGTTCATTCGCGATATTACAAGTTTGACCACGTTAAATAACAAATGACATATCGCATATTTAAAAAAAGGCTAATATTTCAACACTTCATAGAAAGAAGTATTTAATAACCCTATTTCCGGTATATGTACTTGAACTTTCTATTCATTTATAAATACCTTCCACCCGATCTCAGACCAGTGTCCACTCGTTTGTTTTTCCCATGTATTACCGTAAGAAGTTGCTGAATGCTTAACACGCCGATTCCCGAAAAAAAATGATCTCTTTACGCATCGGCGACGCAGATTATTCCCGTTACGAAACCTAATGAAATACGACAAATGTGTACATCACGTCCGTGCCTGCACGCTCCACATAATTTTTAAGATGCTCCTTCAACTTCTGCGGACTGTATAATCACACGCCGGCAAGTTCGTATTACCATAACGGGTGATGGTTCGAGGGTTTTTCGATTTTCAGCGGAGTCTTCCTCGACTGGCGTGCACGAGTTCCAGGCGGGAAATGTCAATTAAAACGTGTTGCTCGTAAGAATCATTAATCTTTAATGGATATCGCTGACCGGTGCATTTATACTATTATCGTCATAGATTTCACGGACGTTACACGGCTGCAAGCTTTACGAAGAAACGGGGGCGATCGATTCCCATCCTGCAAATACAGCCTGGTATAGCGGAAGTCGTAAAGCGGTAAGGACGCGTCGTAAAGTTCACCGCCATCCGGAATTTTTTAAACTTTAGTTTTACACGCCGCACCATTGTTTTCCATTTTGTTGTTTTCTTCCCCATTCTTTTGCATTCGGTTCCTTCGTATTGCAGTGTTCATTGCAATTTCATTATTACTCGAATCGATTTCAGTTTAGTTGTATATCGAATAGGAAGACCACTTTCTATTCCGTTTTATTTTTGTTCTATTGTAAAGTCGCGTTTCATCTGCTATATTCCAGTCTTTATTCTAGTCTCTGCCTATTTAACCAGGTATTTATAACCACGCTACTCTCGTACTTAACCCAATACACGCGTTGTGCTATCTTCTTCAGTTCTATAGATATAAGTACCAAAAACTCGAAAGAACCTAAACATATTCGCGAGACGTAGATGCGCGGCTAATCGCGAAATTCCAAAAGAGGAGTAATTCCACGAATGCCATCAATCACGTCGCCGCGATTTAAGAAGCGGCGATAACTAATAACACGATTCGTCGAGCTACCGGAGAATGCAGCATTTTTCCATCCTACAAACGTTTCCTCCCAGTCGTACACGAAAGAAATTCCAACGCTGCCACTTCACGGTCGTAAATCGTAAAAATCTCAGAGAGGAGGGGGTATGTAAGCAAGTAAAAATGACCTCGTCCTATTGACGGGACGCCTGAAATTTACGTTGCGTACGAGAATATTATTTATCACATTTCTCGCATCGTTTATCACCTGATAATGCCCACTCAAATACCAGTGTCCCCATTTTGACCCACCTTCTCCTACGTATCTACGTTCGCCACGGAATACGCATATCCAGCCACGCACACGACAACGCTCCTCGTGTCACCCCAAAGGTGCGAGAAACTCTTTATCACGAGCAAATTCACGAACGACCGTGACTTCCTAACCCACGATTCCTCTGCGAATCCCCAAAGGAAAATATCCTAAGCACGTTGCCCCGATACCTTTCAAATAATCATCCAGGATCGAACGATCCTATGGACAGGTCTTCGAAAACCTCTTACCTCACGACGAGTAAGTTTCACGTGGCCAAGGAGCGCGGACCTCGATTCCAACTCGTTTCACCGCGTTACGAAAGACCCATATCACAATCCATCACCGCGTTCATCTTCGGCCCCGCATACTCGCAATCGATCCCGATCGATGCTCCCAACCGTGGAATTTGCGGAGGAAGAAAAAGGTCCCGGGCGGCGGAACGTATACCCCGCGATCGTTTACTGGCGTGCCGAGGCGCGGTGCACAATTGGAGCATGGAGAGCATCGAAAAACCGACTACACCGGCAAGGCCAGATCCTCTCCTACCCCGCGCACATCCTCGATCCACCGATATACCAGGCGCGTATATCGTATGCATGCGTATATACTGTATACCGTATGCAAGTATGCACGTATATATGTATACATATACGTATATACGAGGTATGTACGTATATAATCACGTACCTCATACTCCTCGGTCCAGCGCCGTCCTCAGAAGACCGTGGCACCAGCCGTCCCCGGACATGTCCCCCGTCGTCCTCTCGCCACGGTGGAGCTCCCGCTTTCGTCCTTGAAAACGTCTTCCTCTCGGTACGAACGCTCTCTACCTGGCCCGCCTACGGGGCCACCACCGCTACACTACGGCAAGTCCCTTACCTGATCGATCTCTCTTTTTATTCCTATTCAACTTTTATCCCTCTTTCCATTCGACCATTCCTCCTCTTATCCGACGTATCTTCTCGTACCAATATGCCCCTGCTCTTACACAACTCTTCTTCCGCTACAAGCCACTCTTTCTCTTATCCACAGTCCCTTTCCCTATTCGACACTTGTATTACTCCTGCGGTCGCTCCCTTTCTTGTCCGAGCTGCCTTCCTCGTTACGACATCCTCTCTTTCCCATTCGACACGTTCCTCTGGTAACACGATGCTCTTGGCCCCACCGGTAGGTTACCCTTTTCCAATCCGCCGATCCTCTTATTCGGCGCAACTCTCCGCACCGCGCATCGAAGTCACCGCGCACGAATGCGTGCCTCCTGCCTGCGTGAGGAGCTGCCCGCACCGGCCGCGCGCGCACTCCACACACAGTGGTACTTAAGGTGGGGAGGGGCGAGGGGAGGGGGAGAGAGGAGGATCGAAGCGAGTCCACCTGCCAGGAATCTTCGACCGACCGCGAAATCCCCTCAGCACCGTGATCCAGGAGAACCACGGCGATCGCGGTTGCTCCAAATCGGACACTTTCGACCTTCACTTCGGTCCTTCGGCCAGCACTGTCTGGTCAGACCTTCGCCCAGTTCCCGCTGTTTTCGGCGTTTCCACGCCACCTGGAATGGGGTCTCGTGCACCGTGCGAGGCGAGAGGTCGGGCCTGAATATCCCACCTGCTTCCACCGACGTTCCAGGAAGGTCTGAGGTGAGAGGAACGGCCATTTTGAGGCACCGGGCCCGACTTGCAGGTGGCGCTTCGGTTGGAGAACCAGTGCCTCACCTTTGTGGGGATCACTCGTTTCTGCGCTCTCTTCTGGTCAGGTAACGCTCCGACCAGTTGCCGGAGGATCGATCGGCCTTGCACTAAAGACACAGGGCCGTGCTGACGTAGTACGATCTTCCTGCGTGAGGATCACGGGGTCGGATGGCGCGCGTTGCCTTTGATGTCTTATGGGAGATGTAGACTCGACGATGCGGAGTGAAACTGGAAATTGTACTCGTAGATTATTGTATGAGCTGTGTGTAATAAACTTTGATAACGGATAAATATCGGGATGTTGATTAAGAAGATATTAAATTAGAATATTAGTCATTCTTGCGGTATTTGTGTGTGCAATATATGTGGTTATGCCACGATAGCTAACGACGTTCAATCATAAACATCGCAGGTGCAAATCATTATTAAATCTTTTACATTTTATTTTAAATGTATAAATTACAGTTCTAGTATGGAATGGATAAAACATTTTTTATGGATGCAATGAATGGACAAGAAAATGTCGTCCAAGATGATTATTGGTGTGATTTATATTCTTGTTTTTTGAATTATTAGACATTTCTGATGAACATTATACTTCACTCTGCGATATTTAGACCATATCCTGTATTGCGGATAGACCGAAGGAATTCTGAATATATATCATTTCATATAATATTTTATATACCATTCATCTCAATTTACCTTCTGATATATAACGTTCACATTTACTTATGAACGTGTGATGCTTTGACGCAGTATTATTTCATTATGTAAATAATTATTTTGTATAAGTAAGTTTTATTTATTTTTGTATAAATACTTTATATAGATATTTCAAAATATTAACCATTGTAGAATCCGTTCAGGAAAGATCCAATAAAATGGATGTATAATGGTCAAATATTTAATTTACAAAGTCGTTTACACGGCAAACAGTATATCAATCCATCTGATTTAATGGCTAGTAGTAAAATCACAAAATATAAATAAATTACGTAACAAATCGCTCCCCTTGTAATTGCAGGGAACGGTTATTTATGGAGTTCATCATAACTGTACACTATTGATAAATACGCTACTGACTGTATCTTGTATGGATAAAGTTATACTTATCGTTAAAAAGTAATATATTACAAATATTATAATAAATGAATTCCAATTCGATCACACAGGTAATAGAATTACAGGACAAGTAAAAGAAAGCGGAACGAATAATGTTGCAAGGTAGACGTTACCAAATACGGATACATTCCACTTTTAAAAAAATATCTGAAATCACTGAATGACTTTAGAAATATACTCTGAAGAATCCACGTATCCAGTCCATAGAAATCTGTCTCCGCGGTCACAGCCGCATTTTCGGGCGCGATGAGATTACATCGCCATTCGATGTTTCAATTTGGATCGTTTACATAAACGTGGGTGGAGATCGGTATGCGAACGTATTTTGTATGAGTGGAAAGCGGGTTGAATGGCAACGGTGAGATCAAGAATTTTTGTGCGTGCGGAAGTATCGCGATAAATTGCGGCAAGGTGCGTGATTGCTGGCTTAATGGCCATTATGAAAATAAAATGCCGCTTAGCCGCGGAATTTCATGACGTGCTTAATATGTATAATTTGTGCCACATACGAAAGTATATAATGTAGCAGGAATACGCAAGTTGTGTCCTAAATATCCCGATTAATATGTATATACAACATTATGTACACGTATATTATAAAAGTAGAAATATATATATATATATATATATATATATATATTACATATGTATAATTAAGTAGATGTTAAATATTTGTATTCATATATTACACACTGAAAGGCTGGTGCCTAATTTGTTGATTATTTTATTGCATACGCACCGTGCTTTATAAGAATTTTTCTGATGACACAATAAGCAACAGACCTAATTTACAGAGCCATTCACCAGCTCTAGGTCCGTTCCGGATAAGAAAAAACGGAGTATTCGCATAAGTCGACATGCGAATGCCCACGCGCGTGTAAATGCTTATGCATGCGTGGGAAATAAATTCTAGACAGTGATGCAATATAGATGCAACTTAACTGCGAGAATAATATACTAACGGATCACATATTACGTAGGTTAACGTATATAATTTAAGGCACGTATAATATAAATCGTTATATATGATACATGCACTACTTCATATATGCAAAACAAAATCAATTTTGAATGTTTCATTTTTCACGCGAAACAATTCATACGAAATGGAAAAGATATTTAAATGATATTATATAAGGGTTCTGCAGTTCTAAAGCGAAGTAAATTGTGGCTTTCTCAAATAATAAATTTCATTTAATATCAAGAAAAATAATACTTACCCTAAGAAAATACAAGCTTAGAAGTTCATTATATTACGTACATCGTGAAAAGTTACGATATAACCGTCGTGTAGTTATTCAACAACCCGACTGCGAGAATTGTTATATTTCTCACTGTTAGTGAATAAAGGTACTGGAAAACAGGATCAAGCAAGAACAATTAAAGATATAATATTCTCAATTTGTCATAAAGTTTTGGAATCAACAAAACTCAACATTATATACGTTACATATTTTTTATAATTACTTCAAAATAAATTATTCAAGCACTTACAACCAATCTTCCCGTGATCTGGAAAATACACTTAATCGCCTGAGATGAAGATAACCCACGTTTCATTATAAGAATATTACGGCAATTAGAGACTCGCCCAACCCATATCCCACTATTGAACAGCATTAAATTGAAGCGATATTAACACTGACTCCAAGTGAGAAGCGATCATTGTTGAAACTCAATCTGAAAAAAGAAATCGGCGAACGATCTTTGATAATCTTCCGGTAGATATTCTTTTCCTACGTCTAAAACCTAAGCCATTTGTGTCATATTTGAGTACATTTATACTTGGATAAAAAATTACATTATTATAATATGTACGAATGTATGTATATATATATTCTTTTTTGAAGTGTAGTTTATAATCTATTTTATAAATAATAGTCTATAGAAATTATATATATTTCTATCGATCAATATCTGACGAGCTGAGGTAATTACATGATTCATACGCCATAATAACCTCGTGCATGCGCAGGCCGTAATATGACGTAAATGGGTTAAGTTGAAAAGGGGGCGAATTTCGGCGGGCGATCGAGTGAGAAAAAATAAGGGTTGCCACGACGCGACATGTAAAATACATATTGACAACCAACTGTTCACCAAAAATGAGAAACTCAGTGATTAGAGCCAGCAACAACCTTGTCTTTAAGCTGACAAATTTCACAAAACTTTTAGTAGTTACATTAGCGCAACCATCGAGAAGGATAATCATACTTGTTATACCAATCAAGGAACAATCAGCATTCAGAAATCTCACTTAGGTTCCTCATAAACATCTTTTTTTTTAATAGTTTAAAGTTTAATGTTAATGTTTAAACGGTTAAAAGTTTCAACAGAAACCGTGTCGTCCTTATGCCATGAACGTCAACCTATACGAATGTCAGTATCGCTGAACCAAAGTTTTTTTTTTTTGTTGAAAGAAGAAAATGCGTTTAAGATATAGGTACCAGCAGTTCATACTTTAAGGAGTTTTTTTCTCTATTCGTTCACACAGCTCAGGCTAAGTTCACTTTAGGAAAAATTTATGATTAGAAGTCGCTGCACAAACAATTTTTCTATTATATTACGACGAGTACTTATCCTGATGGGGAATGCGAATATTTTTTTTTTTAAAGGAAAATTTAATTCAATACTGAACATCCAGTGAAAACAAATCTTTAGCAGTTGACACGTCTCAATAGCAAACTATGCACAGTACTTCGCAATTTAGCAGCTAAATAGCGACGTTATATAGACTAATAAGGTTTGATGTATGGCAGCTTGTAGTTTCCTTATTTATTTACTTTTTTTGAAAAAGTGTCAAGTACAGGTACAGTGTCAATTAGTGGTGCTTTTACCTTACGCATAAACAGCTAGTGCTATGTGGAACTATACGTAGGATGTTGTTTGGCGCTATTCACTGAAAACTATTTCTTAATCTTTTGGGCTTGTGAGAATGCACATTGGACAGGTGGTGTATCCAGGACAAATCTACTGGCTTGCTGACAAAATAGTGTGGAGTACTTACTCACTAAGCGCTACCACTTCGGACTTCTTCAAGGGCGAGTATAACTGAAGAATAAGCATAAGTCCCTATATTCCTATTTTGAAACGCACACAAAAAAAAAATACAAATATTTTTAAGGTTTGTCCATCCTCTATTCAACACCGATGAAAATGTATACAATTATAATCAGAACTGTTATCACGCAGAAACATCTGTTTAGTGATTCCTTGCTCTACTTCCTTTCCTTGTTTCCTTCTTCTCCGTCAAAACTCACGATTGTCGGGACGAAATATTCATACGAACATTCGGCTGTTTATAGAAGATTTACTTGCCTACAAGTGAAAAGAGGAAACCTTTAATTGTTTACTACAAAATGCCTTTCAAGTTCTTGTCAATTCTTAAAATTGAATAAGGCATCAGAGCCCAGAAAGTATATAGTAATGAGGAGAATAGAAAGTACATATCTAATGAGGAATGGTTATAAATATATCGATAGAAGCACAGAAATTCATAAAGAATGCATAAGAGATAAAATTGACAGACAATTAAGCTAAGAATAGAAAAGTACAAAATAATAAATGAAGTAGTCGGAATACGTAATAGGGTAGCTCATGGGTGAAGATACAAAAATAGTGAATATAATAGTAAGCCAAAGCTGGCCTACGTTTCCAATGTCGCCCCCTTCGCGAAGTTAGTAATAGTGCAAGAGCTAGTCAGAAATTGGCACCAAATCCTCGTAAGGAACCGAACTCTACTGGTGTATGGCAAAGTCTAGGTCATTTGGATACATGGCAGGAATTTTACGTACGTGATTGTGTTGAGTGATACTGCGGATAATAAATGTAATTTTGAAGCAGAGTAGCACATGTATTTAAATAACATTAAATACGCTACTTATGCTATATTTATATTATTGAAAAGCTGATTTAATTTTCCTTGAAATTGTATAATATGATAGGAATTTACGTTTCACTTTGATCGAATATTTTTATATAGCCATCACTTCAAGCATACAGCTATGGAGGTCTAGCACCTGGATTATCTTAAATACCGATAAATCACAATACTCGCAGCAAGACTGATATGAAATATTGGAAACCCAATGATCATTACAGTCTTATATGCATTTTCAATCGTCGGTTTTTTAATGTCTGTGAAACTAACACGGAAAGTGTTCTCTTAACAGTAACAAACAGATTTATCTTCGGTATAAATTTTATTTTTCTCAAAACCTAGAAAATAGTTTTAAAGAAATTTTAAGTGACTAATCGTTGAATAATTTGCTTTCAGTGATTTACTGGTTATCATTTTAAAAACTTATAATAATAACAAACGTAAAAAATTTAAGAGATACAAGTTAGGCAGCTGTTAATAGTGATAACAAAAGTTCTATTAACTTCTTTTACAAATTACCACTTTCATCGGAAGATTATAAAAAATTTTCAAAATTTACGATGGTCAGCTTTGGCGTGGAGGTTTGATTATTTAATATATTCTCATTTATATCAAAATATATTAATACGCTCTCAGGGATTTAAACGATTTTTTCGTGAATTAAGTTATCAGAAGTTGGAATGTTTTATTTGGCGACCAGTGACATTGCACTATTACAACATCAAAGCATTTAATCAATCACAAATGGCTACAAATGCCATTTCACTAAAAACTGCAGAAAAATTCATTCATACGACGAAGCTCACATTTTTCGCTTCAGATTACTACGATGAAAACGAGTAACAAATCAGTTCTTAATGTTACGTCAATTTCTTATATTCAAACAATTGTGTTATATCACTATCACGATGACATAGTACACCGATTGCGTGAATTTCCAAACTACTTTAACCACAATTCGAAGTTAATGTGTTCTTAAGTATCCCATACATTCGCCCTTGTACCTCAAATTTATATTTAACTTGCACGTTAAATTCAAGACACGTATATTCACATTTGTAACATAAATTATAAGCTATAGAAAATCACTCGCTATAGTCTATATAACGCACAGAACTTTATTAGTACCTCCATTTTTTTCATTATTTTATGACAATACGTATTTACCGAATTTAATATCCTTCAATTTCATCAACACGCGTTACTTTTGCTCGCAATAAGTAATTCAGTATGTATCAAACAATCAGCGGAACTCCTCCAAGAGTTTATTCAATGCAAAACCGCCACTCGTCGCGCAAAATCCAATCATACAAGGATAAAAATCAACCTCTACAATTTCCACGACATTTCAACGCCCAATGAACCCGCGACCGCCCTCTCAAACAATCAATTCCAATTTCCTCCGGCATGTCGAAACCAAGAGTCATCAATAGCATTCTGGAGTATCAGAAACGACCATTCGTTGGCTCCTCGAGTGGTGCCTGCTCTAACGTCTAAGCATGCGGCATCGCGATATATTTACGCGAACGGGGAGACTTCGGTAAAACGGTGGCACCGGTCCAGCAGTCGCGTTACGGAAATAGATTTCGGCGGTGGCGATGCAACAGCTCCCTGTAGACAGGCCGAGCGGGCCAGTACCGTGTCGACCAGTTCCCGAGGAAAGCCGGAGATATCGCCTCCGCGAGGTCCTACATGAACGTGAGTGCTGCCCTTCTTTTCACGAGTGCAACATCATCATTGTCCACCCTTGCGCCTGCGGAGAAAAAGCCATCGACGCTTTGCAACGCGCCCTCCCTCCCCTCCCGTCATTCGGTGTCCTCGTGGTGCTCCACATAGAAGATTAGCAGGGTGCATGGCAGCCGATCGAATCGTGGCACGATCTGGACCGATGGATCGTCCTGGTCACGTCCATTTATAGTGCAGAGTGTAGCTTCGTTGCCTGGTTCGGGTTGTGTGGCCGATCGAAAGACGGATGGACGATAGAAACATGGCACTTTCCGATCGTTATTGTTTGATCTCGCGTTCCCGGTATCGTACGTCGTGGTGCGCGAAAATGAACGGTGAGAAGGGCACTGTGGGGATCGTAGGATATCGTACGCTGTTTAGAAATGGAAAATGGCATGGAGATTCATTGCGATGCACCGGATGTGCCTTGTTTAGGTCCTAAGATCGTTCCTTCCTGCTTGAGAATCCATGATTGTATTTGCAAGAACATATGAGAACGAGAAGATAGCATCTTATCGCGTGTCACTGTGCTGCGAATGCTTGTATGTTTTAATAGTTACGATCGCTCGAGCCCTTGGCAGAAGGCTAGGTTTCGTCTTTTGGAACGAATTCTGATTAGGGTAGGGCGGGTATACAAAGTTTCCTTGTATTATTAGCTTCAACTTGATATACCATTAGAACTTTCTTTGAGGAAATGTGTTCTTACACTTTCGTGCGCTATTATTTCTTTATTGCTGAGCGAAAGAGTAATTCATATATTAAATTATATATTAAAATAAGGCCGTTATATCAGGACTTAATAGAATAAATGATAGAAGACTCTATTACTAGTATTTCTTAAAATTAAAGCTTTTTTTGTTCAACTGTGTGATCATCAAAAGTAAAAATCTTCTTTTTGAGAAAGCTTGATTTGGACATATACAAACATTGGAGATTTTCTTTAAAATTGTCGATTTTATTTCAGCTATACACTAAAAAGTCCTTTAGCCGGTTAATTTTCGTAACTTGCCTGGAATGTTGTTCTCTCACATTCGGCTGTATTCCAAACGCAGTTAATGACGCGCATCAAGTTATGTCAGTTTATAGAGAAAGCGCAAGATGTTTAGTATATTATTACAGATAAAATCAACAACCTTTGAATTTTGTAATCAAGACACTTCTTTATATTCAAAAAGCACAGCAGTGACGCGTTTAATTTTTAGAGCTTTTCTTCTCTTCTTGGACTTTCTTAGGAGAAATTTTTGCGAAAAATATCAAATATATTCACTATGTAATAGCAGTATTGTAAACGACATTTAGTAGCGAACTCTATCATGTCAAAAATCAAATATACAGCATAGTCTGTGATATTGAACCTAATCAATCGGTCTTAGTAATATCGATCATGGACAACAGGTGGCAATTTGTATTATGCAATTGTGCATTATACAAATGGTCGACGTGCAGATAAAGAAAAGAAGGCAAATTTCTAAATAAATACAATTTTTAGAGATGGAATCTCGTAGGCAGCTCTACGTCTTGGAGCGTATCCAACTTGTGCAGACTTTTGCAATTTCATCGCTGAACACTATCGTGTTTGTCTGCTTCAACGTTTTTGCCATCGTTCTAGCTTTATTTAAAGTTTATTAACATCGGTCGTGTTGGAACCAGCGGCAAGATCGGCATTCTTTGGTAGACATACAACAAAAAGGATGTTCGCCTGCTCTACACGCAAAAGTAGTCGTGCAGAACAAAAGGGATCAAGCTGCGGAGAACAGACAGGGGAAACGTTCTAAAGATACATATGGTTCTAATTCGAGATCTAATTCACGACCAAGAAGTTTGTAATACAAGAGTGGCCAGAAATCCTTTATCTCCTGCTTTAAGAAAATTAAAGTTTTTCTTTGCAAAAAAAATTTAAGTTCTTTATCCCGTTAATAAAATTAAAGTATTCATTGAAGACTAAGACAATAAATATCAATACCATATTACTTGAATTACAGTACTTTCATTTTAAATACAATTAGATTTACAGACTTACTAAAAGCTACTTGTTTCTATCAATGAGATATATAATTTTGTTTAAATATCTGACAAATATAGAAATATGGACTTGACATTAACAAAACCGTAAATTTGATTATATATTTATTTTCTACTATGCGTAAAAGCCGGTTCATACAGGATAAAAGTTATTGTAAAGTTATTGTGAACGTACGATAACAATTTTTTACCCACATTTCGAAATCGTAAAAAAATTGCACAATGAAAACATCCTAATCTCGTTCCGTTAAGTTGAAAAGCTAGAAATCCTTAATACATAAAATAATTTTATTTTCAAACATTAAGAAATTCAATAATATTAACAAAAATCTCATAAAAGGATCACATCAAGCTTCATGAAAAACGGACGAAGATCGACACGATACAAAAGAAATAGCCTTTCATCATTTCTGTTTTATCCTCATAAAAAATTGTAGATCAACATCAATTTGCGTGCTTAGAAATCATAAGGGAGCCGGATCGCGAAGTCTGTGCAACTAAGTGTGGCATATTAACCTTTTTCGAATCTTGCAAAAAAGAAACTGAGAATCATCAATCTAACACAACAGGAATAAACATCCTCTATTTATTCTTCTTCGTGTTAGAAAAACCTAGATCCTCACAACATTGATTCGCGTGCGTAGAAATCGTAGGAGAATCGGATCACGGAGCCCGCGCAACTAAGTGCGGCATATTAACATGGATAACCGTGTCACGAGCATCGCGAAGTACAGTGTCGGCTGACGGGCCGCTCGATTTTATTTCTAGACGCGGAACAGGATTTTTCCCGACCTCAAAAATAGACCCGATCCGTCCCCCGCTTCCGGCCAAAAATCGCCCGGGTGACGTCACGTTTTCACGAGGGCCCACTCGAAAAATCTCGGTTGTGCACTTGGATAGGAATTATTCGGGCATCATGCACCAATCCAAGGTGCGATGACATCAATTCGCACCCGGCTTGGCAACACGCTGGCAGAGCGGCAAACCTGCCAGTTCGTCTTGAGACCCTGATTAACAAAAGTCATCCCTGTAAATTGGTGTCGATAGCGTTGTTATTGTACACGATAAGAATGATCGATTTTTAATATAATATGCAAGACTGATCGCTCTTTTGAGAAGATTTGGTCTGAAAGTTTGTCGATAACGGTCAATAACCTGCAGGTTGCTTTATTCACATTATTTAATGATCGAAATCGTTGCACGGTACTTCGGAGGTGAATGTAAAAGTTTTCTATTACTTTTTCAGAACCCGGGAGCTGAAAAATGGCGCCCGATAGCCATATCCAATCCGTCTACGCGGTTGCGCATGGCAAGGTCCATGCCCCATTGGGTTATGGTATGCAGTTATTTTTTGAAATATTCTATACTGTATTTTTGAAATAATAGTAGAGTGTCAGGTGTTATCAATTTTATTCGTTCAGAAGTGTTGAATAGTGTCATTGTATTTAATGTATTTACAATAATGTTATTATCCAGAGAAATAAACATTTTATACGTTAGGACTGCTCGAACGTTGTTCTACCACGAATAATGACTATATACCACGTAATATTTTAATAATAAATACTATTTTTTATCGGTGAACGGGATTATTATTAATTGTGACAAGTATCTAATTTCTTTTTTTATTCAGTACTTGAAGTCAAAATTCACACAGATTGTTCGGGGTTGGTACATTGGGTATACTTTTTGATTGTCAATAATAATAATGTAATATTTAAAAACTTTGAGCCCGTTTCATAAATTGTACAGTTCCTGTATTACAAGTTCTTTATTTAAAATTTGTGTAGGATATATGAAGAAAAAACTTGTAATACAGGATCCGTAAGTTTTATAAAACAAGCCCCTGATACCCCTCTGTCACTTTGTTACGTGATGCTCTAGAGAAAAAACGTCGCAAGTACCTCCACAGGAATCATGTTTTCAAACGTTATGAGTTTACAAATTTGACATTATAGTGGAAGAAAAAGGCAATTCAGTACATGGAGCGTGTCCAATCCTATCTATCAAATATTAGTCCCTAGTTTTTCTAGAACAGATTTCTTCTAAATTTTACTCCCAAAAAAATAAATATTGTTCTAATGCTGACATTTGTCTCTTTTAATTAATGCGTTTGCCAATCACTACGTTAGGATATAGAGATATAGTGCTTTTAATATATAGTGTAAACGTATATATTATAATTTCTCACATACATTTATAACATTATTCATGTTTAAAAAATTAAGAACTTTATATACTTGTCTATTATGGTAAATCTTTACAATGTAGGTATGTAATACGATGACGTTCTTTTCCAAGAGATTAGACATTGTATAAGTTTTTCATTCCTTGCAGCTATAAATCATATCCAGCTTACAGCTTAAAATAAAATTATTTCTGCAATAATCGATATTTAAAAAGATTAACATCATATATGTTTTCTATCGGTAGACGTTATTACTCATATGAAGCTTTACTTTAAACATAAATTTATTTTTATAATAATTATTATCTACGAAATTAGACATTATTTATATTTCATATCCGCGACACTCCAGAACATATTTATCATTCAAGACCGTCATTCATTTATATAATAATCATTGCATCTGTGTCGAAGGCACAACAGCAGCAGAAGCAAGCAGAGCAACAGCAGCGCCGTCCACCGACTCCACCGAAAGTCCCACCACCGTCGCTCTCCGGGGACTGTGGTGACCCAGACTACGAAATCATCGAATTTCCAACCCGACCATCAGCCCAGAAAGCCTCTACGCCTCATACGAGCATCGGCAAGTGCGCCCTGTGCGGTACAGATAATGTTTTCGCACGATGCGACACCTGCAAGGAGAATTACTGCGAGGCGTGCGACGACATGAATCACAAGCATCCCAAGCGAAAGGGCCACGTCAGAAGGAGAATCCTCACTGACAATGGAACGAGAAACAGGCCACCCTTACCGCCGAAAGGGGAGAATCTCGCCAACCCGCCGATACCACCGCCGAGGAGAAACCGAAAGACATCTCAGGTAGGCTGCATCCTGGCCTGAAGCTTTCATCCGTCTTCGTTGTTCTTCTTCCAGGCTAACTCGCCGATCTTAGGTACCTCGTTTTTATCTCCAAGGCCGCTGGAAGGCGAATTCGATGGATTGTTTTCTGGATTCTCATAAATCCCAAAGGGAAATCAGGTTCCGAAGATGTCCTCTCTGAAGTTTCTTGCTTAAAATCCCTTGCCGCTTCCCGGCTTCACGCGAATCGTCTTCGATCACGCTCGTTCTTCTTTCACGTCAGAATCATGTTCTGTATAATCATACAGCACACCGTTCAAAGAGTCTTGCTCGCAGCCTGATTTTCGTCCGATGGAATTTCCTTGTTGCGTAGAGTAAATTTATCGACGCATAGGGATCGATCGTTACGCGGACGGTGCATTTTAAGGATGCCACGTCGTTAGTAACGTCACACCGAGGCGACGAAGAATCGTTATGGATGGCGACCGAAATGGGTCTCTGCATTCGTTAAACTGCTTTACACTCTCATACTCTATTGTATATAATCCTTGTTTTTTAATACACCACGTTACCGCAATAAATCGCTGCCGTATTCACTGTACCCGCTCACTCTTGCGTTTTCTCTCAAACGTAACGGCGCGGAAAGATGAAGGAGAACGAGCCGTACTACGTACGGCCTCGTAAATGAGGAACAACGGATATTACCTTCGACATTTGGCAAGTGAATATGGCAGAAAACGGTGAACACGGTGATAGCAACATATTAAGTAGGGACAAATATCTCCCTTTTACCTACTCCATGCTACTCTGTTACTTTCCGTACCGTTACCGGCACGTCTCTTTGGATATTCACAAAGAGAAAGGGGGCGCAGATATATTCGCGTGTCCAACGATGGGTTTAAATGATATCACGAAAAACGGAAAGTACCGTCGTCTTCTAAATCGGACTTTATTCTGAATATCAAAAATGCTCCACGCATTTTTCCATCTTCGGATTAAAGTACGAGGATTAAAGTACGTGCAATATGTGTGACAACTTTTAATTTGCCTTATGCACTTTAGATTTACTCGAGGAAAAACATGCTGATGTTCAAACCACGATTGTTTCTCTTTTTTACATGGCGATGAAGAGGATAGATTTATGGTTGTTGACCATTATGATTCACCATGTCCCTCACTGCCCTATTTTACGCACCAAACCTCCTTGATTATCAACAGTTCGTTGTTCCGTGACGAGTCTTTGGCGATACTCTTTCTTACGCATAGTGGCTCGACCCGCAGCGTTCCATACATACTCATACGACAATCAGCGCATTCAAAGACACATCCAATGCTCTCGACACGATCCCCATCCTTTTATCGACGTGTAACATTCAAGTTTCGCGCTTAGGCTAAGTCGCCGTTAAGCCAAGGAGCCCAGAATCGGCCTTTCCTAGAGAAGGCCGGAAGCTTGAAGCGTAATGCCCCTCAGACCGCCAGGCAATTATCTACCACATCCGACACGAGCGCGAACGTGTCCAAATCTGTGCAAGCTTTAAACGCTTCCTCGATCGAAGGATCCGGATCGGGGACCGATAAGATGTCCACGCTTCAGGTAAGAATTTTGTATTCCTGACACCTCCTCCGGAAACTTTCTTCAAACGCGCCGTACAAGCTGTCGGTAATACTTAACGTGGGTTTTCTTAGCGACCTGCTATTTGAGCAGTAGGAACCTATTTTGTCTAAAAACGTTGGCAGGATCGAGATGAAAAATATATATTTCGCACTCCTGCTAACGTTTTTAGGCAAATTCGGTTCCTGCTGCACAAAAAAACGGTCGCTAAAAAAAACCCAGATTTACGAGATCTAACGTAGAAATGTATACCACCTTACATAAATACAGAGGGGTCTAAAATGATGTGCTTACACTCTGATTGTCAATATCTAGGGAAGAAAGCGACGTAGAATTACAATTCTTGAACGGTTGTGTAGTGTAATGTTTTCTGTTTTCTCTACACATGGCATGGTCTATAGACTGCAAACAAAATGGCTGCAGGATTAACATTTAAACGACGCAAATGTCAAAACATGGTGATCGCTTTGAGCATATAAAATGACTCGTGTGAATCATTTGGCCTCTGTAAGAAGACATTGCACTACACAACCGTTCAATAATCTTATTATTTTGCTGCTTAGATGTTGACTATCAAAGAGTGAGTACATTTTGGAGTCCTTAGTATAGGGATATTTAAAACGAAATTTAAACAAATTTCTTTCTTTATTAATGTTATAATAAATAATGTTACCCAAATTTCACGTTATGCCGATATTATTATGTTAATGACACAATAATAGTAAAATTTCGTAGTAGATTACTGAGGAAAATTATGTTTATAATATATTTGTACTTCATGTAATGAGGTTACTCCAAGTCATGTAAATTTCCTGATCAGCATCTACACGAAATCCATAATAAGCAGCACCTCATCGACATGCATACTAAAAATTCCGTATTTTGTCATAAAGTCATAAATCAAACCCTTCGACGGTATTAGTATTTCGTAAAAATCTCGAATTCAGAAGCGTTAGATTATCACAAAATTAGAAGAATCTAAAAAATTGAAGTCGAATTTAATCGAAAAAATACTAGATTGTTCAATAAGTTCGCGGAAAGCCGTTTATTCGCCAACAGTTAAATAAACTTCCACGTCATTTTAATATTTCACGTTGCATAAGAAACTCAATCAAAGATTCAATATTTCTTAGCAATATTTTAAATAAAGTTTTGGATTTCAAACAGCTGCCTGCACATTCACTACCCGCATTCGCTAACAAATCAATAAAAACACATCATTCGGAGCGTTTTTTACCTTAGAAAGTCCATTTAGTTTAAAGTATTTGGTTTAAAACTTTAGTTTAAAGTCTTAAACTTTAGTAAACCAAAAAGCTTTAGCGCAAAGTCTTTGTATTTTAAAGTCGTCTTTACAACTGCAAATTCGTTTCTTGCTTTCCGTTTCGCAAACTTATTGAACAGCCTGATATACATGAACACATACCCGATGCAACGTGTGAATGCGCGCGATAACTTTGTAAAGCGGAAAAAATTCTTTAGGAGAGGTACCGCAAGTATCAGGAAGCAATGAGGGCACAAGACGCGAACAGACGGAGACCACCCTCCTCGGAAGTATCGCGCGACACCCTTAGCCCAAGGCCATTCAGCATGGGTGGCCCAAAAGCCGTGCCACCGTTACCGCCTCCTCCACCGCCAAGGGCCATGATGCAATCCGCAAGCGTCTGCGATTTATCCTCCCCTCATGCGTGGAACCCGGGAATGCATCAGGTGATGAACAAGTTTCTCGCTGTCTTTTCCGCGCTGCCATTAAGGTAAAGGTACCAACAGTTGACACTTTAAAGGATTTTTTGCCTATTCGTTCACATAGTTCAGGCTAAGTCCACTTTATGGGAAACTTGTGATTAGTCGACCCTGCACGAACTATTTTACTATTATATTACGAGTATTCATTCCTGATGGCGATTATAAACATTTTTTTGTCTAAAAACATTGATTTGTTGACATTCAACGATAAGAAAATATTTAGTAGTTAACATCCTTTTGTTTCAGTAGTCGACATAAGGAGAAAAACCAATTAATAGACTAGTCTTGGTAATGTAAATAATATAAACCTGTAATACTTACATTTTAATCAAGTCCTTAGCGATTTATATAAGAAAATATGCAAAAATCGTAAAAGTCGCGCACGGGTTTGATTAACTGGTCGATATGACACTTCTGAATGGCGAACTATGCGCAGTAGTTCGCTATTAAGCAGCTGAAAAGCGACACTATATAGACTAATAAGGTTTGATCAATTCCAGCTTGTGGTTTCCTTACATATTTAGTTTTTTTTTTTAAGTGTCGAGTATTGGAATAGTGTCAACTACTGGTGCTTTACCTTATTGGTTTATACGAGGAATGAGTGAGCTGTTGGATGACTAAACTTGATTCGAATTCGGAACCTTTCCTTTGCCGGATAATTCGAGAATCATTTGAACTGCACAGGTTTTCTTACTATTGTACACTATACATTTTTACACTAAACATACTGAAATATTTTGGCATAAATGTAAAAGCCTTGGGTAAAAAAAATGTTTGTAATGATTGTCGCAGAATGAATAATAAACGACATTTCAGTATCACTTGAACCGCCAAAGCAGTCGAAGCCATCGCTCTGTAATTTCTTAAATAACTTTCTAAATTGATGACCTTCAACAAATTTTTATTATCTTGTTGCAGTATGTAATACATTAAATAGGTTTAGTTACTATCCTTTTCGCTCCCTTTTTCTTTTCGTATAATATATGTTTATAGTTTATAGAGAAATTTCAGGGTAGTGGTCGAGGATTGTAGTGTTGCACAAAATCGTAAATGATACGACTGTAGAATGAAGCGCTTATGTTGATGATTACGGTTAGGACGTTAAATTAAAAAAAAATTTAAATCTGTCAAAAAAAAGAAGGAAACGCCTATCCAGTTTCAGAATTTTTATTAGGAGAAAATGAAAATTCGATTAGTTTCAGGTATTTTAAAATTTCTAATACCACGACGTTAATTCATGCGTTTTTATTAATAATATTGAGATCTCATAGGGAACAGCTTTTTATGCAGTTACATTTTCCGCATGAAACCTTATTCTTGATTTTATTTTTTCAGCTTTGTCTTTTGTTTTATTTTGGGTGAATAATTTAAGGTGTTATTCGGTAGCATTCAAATTTACAGCCTCTAACAGAAGATGATGTTATATCAAATGCGTATTCCTTTATTAAAATATTAAAAACAACATTTTTCTAAAATGTGGAAACAGGCAAAACAAAAATTCCGATCTTTGTGTACTATACGAATATTTCAAATGTGAAGCAAATGGTTTATATTAGATGATACCTGGATAATTCAGTTAGGGTAAAAATAAATTGCCTATATAGAAAACAGTAGGAAGTGTCTGCGGGACACGCTGTACGCTTTTCTGATATCGTAAATTTTACAGAAATGTTAATGGAAATACTTAGACTTAGAAATACATCTTTGTTTTTACAGTAGCATGTAAAATCTGTCGGTTAAGTGAAACTATAGACGTGTGATAAAGTAAAATCTACAGATAACAATAATTTGCAGTAAATACAGAGTTCTTTAATTCAAAAATCGTTGAATCAAAAGTGTACACATTGAGCACCGATAATAAAATGGTCTTTCTTTCTATTTCTTACATAACGTCGATATCTTCAGTAACTGCATATTTATTGAAACCACTTCGTTTTATACTCCTCCGAATGCGCTGTCTGCGATTATACAACGTTGTTCTCAAGACAGTACCTTTTCAACGAATTCTCTTCGGTTACAAATGATAGTCATGAATTGCAAATATTCTCTGATTACATGTAACAAATCATTTCTCCTCTTTTCCTCGCGCACCTTTCGTATGTTTCATAGCTGAATCTGCTTGTAGGCATTCCTTGCAATATTCCATTAAATCCATCTTCTTAGAATCCAAGTTTTTAGAAAAGTTGCATAGCTATATGACGATGCATTTTCTGAGATTTTCTATGATTTTACTCCAGTCTGTAAATCACAAATATTACACGCACGCACGCACGCACGCACGCACGCACGCACGCACACACACACACACATTATATAAATTATTTTTTTTGTTCCCTATTTTTTAAGCGTATACATAATATTCTAAATATGTGTGAAAAGTGGCCAAAGCTTTTTATATTAAAAAGTCTCATTTATACCATTACCATCGTCCGATATCAATTGTAGGCATTCCTCAATCACAAATAATACCCATTATTTGTATGTTCAATGCCTTTTCAGGCCCAATCCATGGCACATTTAGGGGCCGCCGGAATGCCGATGATGTGGTACCCACCAAGCAGTGCTTGGGACATGTCCATGGCCGGTTCCACGATGAGCTTAAATCACCCTGCCATGTGGGGCTATCCAATGGGATACCCACCAGCGCAGATGATACCGCCTCTCTATCCAGGGACACTTTCAAGGGCTCACAGCCCAGCTAGAAGTTTAAAATCGAGCAGACGATCGAGACCGCCATCGCCATCTCCAAGCTTGAAATCGAGGAAATCGTTAGCTTCGAGATCTCGCTCGATACGATCCCCTGGATCTCCATCTGACGCCAGTTCCGAAAATTCCGACGAGTCCGACATCGATGACAGACTTTCCAGAGGTTCCAGGAGCACCAGGCGAGGAAGCGCATCCAGGAGTGTGAGGCAACGAAGTTATCACGACGATGAAGGAAGCAGAGGTCTTCTACCTGGAAATCGCCGAGAGTAAGTCCCCCGTTGAGAACATTTAAAAAGATCACTATCTCGAGTTTATGCGCCTCTGAGAATATGAAAGTAACGATGCGTATTGACGCGAATAGTACGAATTCTGTTACATTTCATATTAGCAAAATTTAGTATTATTTATATTTTTTATATCTGCATTAAGGAAGGAGTTATGTAGTGTTAGATATACGAAATGATATACGAGATTATGGCAATAAATTACGTAAAAAAGACATAAAGTGACAAGTTTTATTAATAGCTAGGATTATGGATCGCACGGAAAGAGAATAATCCAGAACAAGAGTGCCAATAAATAATCTTAAAAATACTACTCTATCCAAATAAGTCGTATTAAAAGAAATACGCATATTGTGTAACAGAAGTTGTATGTACATAATTCACTTTTTTTTAATCTTGGTAACTCAAGTTACTTTTCAATAATTTGTTATTTCTTAAACTTTTTGTAACTCAATTATATATTTTTTTAATTTTTAAAAATGCTTTTGATCTCAACAAAAGCGTTTTTAATCAAATGAAGAAATATTTACACTTCCGAGTATTAGAGTTTGTCAACGTTATTCGGAACGTTGGAACAATATATCATAGCAAAATACTCTACATGTAGTAACACAATATTGTATATAAGCTTACCGTATAACTTATTGGAGCATATCTTCTATTAAATTCCGCACTTAACACCGTGCTAATAACATTTTATTTCACATTAATCTTGCATCCGTAACTCAATTTATTCCGTCTCGGAGTATGATCTGTGTACAAAAATGGGGCGACTTTTAGGTCGTCAAGCGAGACCCTTATCAAACTACAAAAACAATCCGAATCGACATCAAATTTACAGGATACTAATTAATATCATCAAAATAATGTTTGTGGTAATACAATCTCATACGTTTAATGAAATTAAATGTATCACAAGAATGATCGATGTTTTTTTTCTACACTGCTCTATATTTATTCATATCAATCTTCTGTACTATCAGAAAACCCTACAAATTTCATCAATATGAAAATTTATTCTCACAACCCAATCATCGATGGTGCCCCAACAGATTCAAGATTCCCATACACCGGCATAGTCTAACCAAAATAATCGAGTATACATAGATAATCCTCGCTCTCACTTCCCCCAAATTCAAATACCCGCCATTCCTGATAAACGATAATACTAACATTCATCGATAACCTATTCACGAAGATTCTCCTCGACTCGTCAGATTGTGCCTAAGTTTGCGCTCATTTCCCTTTTAGAAGGCTAATGTCCGATGAGAGAATAACGAGCGCTGAGGAACGATGGTCGGAAAGTCCCACGAGCAAGCGATACTCGGCACCCACGAGGGACTACGTCGACGTTCAGAAGGGCACGATCAATTCGCGGCGACGATATAACGCGGACGATCGTGCCATGACAAAGCTAGAGCCAAGGATCGAGCGCATACAAAACGCCGCTTATCGCGATCGTCGAAGACGCAGCACCGATGGCGATTCCTCCGATCGAAGGTCCGACCTCCAAAGTCGTGCCAGAGTCACCAGTTCCTCCGACGATTACCTGGAGAGAATGGACAGTGTCGCGAAGCAAGAGGACGACGAGCTCTCGTCGAAAAGAAGGTCGTCCATCAAGAGGGATTCGGGTTTAGAGGACTTTGGAAGATCATCCGCACGACGCGACTCTCGAAGGTCGTCCTTCAATAGCGACCAGCAAGGGCCTGTGAAAACAACGACGAGGGACACGACCTTTAGAAGAAGTCCAGGAAGGAGCGATCGTGATTCCAAGAGATCCGCAAAGAACGAGGAATCAGTAGCGGAACATCCCTCTACGAGAGATCCACGAAACCGTATTGTACAGCGAGGTCGCGAGATTACCTTGGAGAGAAGCTCGTCCTTGAGTCGAGAAGTTTCTCGAGAGGAAGCGGACAGGGCCTCTGGTAGGCGCAGTTCCGGAAGATCCTCCTTCGAGTCCGACAACCAGAGTTCTAGATTGTCCACGACGCGTGATACAATACCTAGAAAGTCGCGGGAGAGCGGAGCTCAAGAAGTATCGCGCTCCAGTAGCAGGAATCGAGACGTCGATGGCAAAAACACCGAAGAGCCGATCAAAAGGGAAGCGGAAAAGTTAGAAGAAAGATTCAAAGAATCACGGTCGCAGGTGACAAACGAGAAAGCCGTGGTCCCGAATGTGCAAAGGTCCAAGCCAATCGAGAACAAACACATATTGGAAGACGATAATAAAACGAGGATGACGAAGAAACAAGCCGCGGAAGAAACAACTGAGATCGTTATACCCAAGGAGGAGTGGGCCTGCGAACACTGTACTTTCATAAACAACATCAACGATCGCGTCTGCGTGGTCTGCTGCAAGACCAAAGCCAGCGCTTTACCACCAGAGGAGGTTCAAGCTGATTCCAACGAGGTTGAAATGGAGAAAAATGGCTCCGTAACGGCGTCCAGCAATCGAAGCGATCCGAGTCCTGACCTTGAAAAGAAAGCCGGCCTGCTGAAGATCTCTAACAGCGAAGAAAGCGGGGATAGTGGTTCCGTTAAAAACAAAGGTAGAGCGAGGCGCAAAATCAGCTTTTCCTTTGGCACGAAACTGTTCAAGTGACAGCCGTTACCTTTTACTTTCTTTCAAGGTCGTACCTGTTACCTTTCACCCTTATCATTGCCTACCTTATTCGTGCAAGCCCACCTCCCGCTGTGCGAGACCTCAGAGTATTTCTACATTTTTTACGCGGCATGAAATAGCGGAGTAAAGAAAGCAACGATTGTTTCTCTCGATGTATACCCTTGGATGAATAATAAAGAGACATGCAAACTGTTTCGTACGCTTTCAGTGGAAACCAAATGCATAGTCGTCATTGAAATTTGACCATTTTCTCGTTCATGTCTGAAAGAATATTATTCATTCAAGGGAGGGGCGGGAGGAGTTTCAAGCACGGATATGCATTTGGCAGATATTTCTTTCGATCCAAACATCGTTATATTGTTACGCAATGTTAAGGATGTAACGTATACCCTTTTTATTCTTCGATGAACTAACCACGGTCTACACTCGATGTTGTTTGTCGTGGCTTAACCAAAGTTACGTTATGCGACTAAACTCAACGGATATATCAAAATTTATAAAAGTCATTCTCGATATTACGATGTGCAGTGCGTAATTGTCACGAAGAAGAAAGATACATTACTCGATAATCGACAGTAGAGACGTGCAATGATCACAGAAATATGTAAATATCCTTCAGAATAATCACAAGGAACGCAGAGAAAAGGGTGCATACACAGCCTGTTTTGTTGTACGAGCCGTAAAAGACCTTTATTTTGCTTGCAGGTCTAGAAACTTCGAACAGAGACTCGCCGGATAACCGAAAATATCCGGTAGAAAACGTAGCTGCGGAAAGTACATCCGCGACGACAGACTCATCGCCGTTAATGGCAACGACCGCCGTAGAAAACGTATCATCCCCCTCGGTGCCTTCCAACTCACCCCCGCCTTTGACGGAGGCTTTGACTTCTCCCAAAATGACGAAAAATAGCGAAACGAGAAACGAAACGCCCGCTCTTGGTGAAAGCACTAGAAGCCATTCTGTTTCGACTGGCACGTCACCGCCGCCGCAAAATATCTCTACGCAAGTGAGCGACGGATTTTTAAAGGAAATGGATCCTTACAAATATTGGCATCGCTATAAAGTTGGTTTTACGGCTTGACGTAACGTGAGACGTGTATTTCAGACGTACGACTATCTTCCAGGGAGAGCATTAGGCGGACTGGGAAGATCGTCATCGGTATCTAAAGGAATGTTGTACTACGACGATAGCGATGCAGAGGTATCATACGCGCATACTTTGAAAATTACGTGCTTTCAGCCGAGAAATATGTTACCTCTCTCGAGCAATGTTTAAGGACATGGATGAATCAATTAGTATTTTATTCTGAGCTTTAATTTTTTTGCTTTATGTTTTAGAGAATCGCACACGATGCTCTTATATATTTATCATATTAACCCAACGATTATTTGCGTGCTCGGACGATAAAACTCTTGAAACGGTCGTGATTTATCATCGAGCAGGGTGGGTAGCGTAAAATAATAGCTAACACCTTCACGTTTCGGCCATTTCAGTGCGTGGCCCTCTTCTGAACTTATTAAAAAAAATAAACTGTAATAATTTACAATATGGTTAACAACGGTCTAAAAAAGACGAAAACATCGGCGCAGCGTATGGTAATAAGTTACTATCATTGTCACTATATCGTACATTGACGGATTTTAGTTTCAAGAGTTTCATCATGTTAAATTGTAGAGTATCATCCCCAGAATATATATTATATATTTGGGGTAATGCTTAGAAATAATCATCAATTTTTCAAATAATTATAGAACGCACTTAAGCTTATTAATAACAATCTGATTTTTATAGAATCGCATATAATTTTCTGACGATTGCATCATATTAAAGTATGTAATTTCAGCCTAGGAATCCTTCCACTGTCTTTTTATAAGATTCAAACAACGATATAAGTTACCAACGATTTTTCGACCAAACGTTAAAACGCGCGATATGATTTGATTTCAATTCTCTGGTAGCAATAAGACAATAACATTTCATTTTTTTACATCATTCAACTCTGCCATACGTATCGGTAAAGTACGAGGAGGAGCGGCTGTTGCAGGAGCAAACCAGGTTCGAGAACAGTCCTGATCTTTACCCACGAGCCAGTCAGGAACAGTACCTTCAGCAACTAATGACCGGGCATAGTAGAGATCGAACACGAAGAAATTCCATCGACTCTTCTCACCTCTATTATCGGTCCCGGGTAAACTCACTTGGCACTTTCAGGATTCTTCGTGTTTAATGCGTCATTAATCGCCGTTAACTCCCTCACAATAATATTACGACCTTTGCAGCCTCGGTGTGAACGTAGGCAGGATACCCGTATGTTCTTAAACAACACCCACCTCACCCGATGTTCCCACAGAACGAATACTGGAGAGCTTGTTTAATGCTTGTCGAGACTCAGCATTAATACGAAACTTCACGTACGATTAATCATAGTTAAGCGACCTTAGTCTTAATCACGATAGAACACCTCTCGTCAAACATTTGTTTGTAACATTCCGCAATGTTGTATTTCACCATGAGACAGTATTTTACAGCGTGCAAATCCTTTCCAAGTGTGCCCCATACACCGACACTCCTGACTCATTTGTCCCAGTTTGAGAAATAAACGAGAGCCGATATTGTGTTTCAGGAACCAAGTCAACCAAGATTCCTCGATGCGAGTCCTGCTGCGATCCCTGCAGGGGTTTCCACCCTTACGCGCCAGGGTCTGGAAATCGTCGAATTATTGCGGGAGGCCGAAAAACAGGGATTCTCGACGGACGACATGCAGGTCGCCTTGGCACAGGGCGCGAGCAATCCGATCGAGTGGTTGAGAGCCCAATGGCCGCACTTGGTGGAGACCGTACAGGTCTTGGTGTTCACTCAGGGGAAGGATATGCGAGATAACGATATCGGGCGTTTGAGCGCCGTGGAAGCGAAAGAGGCGCTGCGCTCCGCCAAAGGCGACGTTTGGAATGCCGTCACGATTGCAGTTCAGCGTAGGCAACAAAAAGTACGGAGAACTATAGAAAAAATGTATACTTCTCGCGTTTAAAACGTATAAATGTAACTCGCATAAATGCACGATTTTTATTTCTAAATGAAATAAATACATTTTCAGATCGTTAAAGATTAAACTTGTGGAAAAAATTGGATAGTAATGAAAAAGTAATGATAAGGGAGGTCAGGATTTGTCTTGTGGCTCAAAATCTAATTGAAATATATCTACATCTCTGTATAAATATTTTCTGGAGTTTTAAAGAGTATTTTAAAGAGTTCGAAAGCAATTTTTAATCTGCAGCCATCAATAAAAAATGTTATATGTGAAGGTCTACAAGAATATGTATTAAAGGATTAGATATATTTATTTGCATTTCTTTATTATACAGTGCGAGGAAATCATGAAAAAGGGCACTTTCACGCTTGGCGATGTTGTCAAGGCGTTAGAAAACAATGGTGGCGTGGCTGAGGCGGCTCTGTTTGAGCTGCAGAAAAATCAGCTCAAGCCGTTTTTAATGAGGATCTGGGGTCCTCCGGTTGGGGTGGAAAACGACGAGGCTGCACCGAGGGAAGGTTGGTAATTGCTCAAATATGTATTCTACGCATGTTTATTGCTGAGGTCTTTTGATACATATAAAAGTTCCAGTGTCTTGTGAAGCTCACCACAATTTTACGAAGTCTTAACCCATTATATGCCAAAGCCAAGTGCATACCTGAAAAATGCACTGTTTCATTCATTTCCTGCAGTAAGCTAATTAAAGAAAAATTATTTTTATCGAGTTTGTAACCTTCATAGTAGTCAGTACATTTGATTACAATAATCAAAATTAAAAGTTCTACCTGCTTAGGTAGAAATAAATAAAAAACAAGCGTTCCGAAAAAAGTGACAATGGTAAATAATTGATTAAAAACATGACTAGAGTCGCTGAACTATATATCAAACAAAGCGACTTTTTGTTTGTCATATTTTACATAACTAATAGAGTGTGTAATGAAAAATTTCGGTGATAACATATGCAAAAACATACCACAACGAAACAGCATTTATATGTGTTTTGTGTACGTATTATCATCTTTTCGATAGCAACCAAACTCAACTGTCTTCGATTGAAACTTTGAACAGATCAAAGTCCCAACCCGATTAGTTTTTAATATTACACTGTGTTTCTATATATACGTATAAACCAGTGTTCTTCATTTGTTTACCTTGAAATCAATAGAATAGTATATGGTATTTCTACATTAGATTGATCAAGAAATTGATTTATTATTCATTTAATTAAACAAATTAAATCCGGTGATCATCCAGGAATAACTACAATTTTTATCTAACAGTACGTTTTTGCACTTTGCACAAACTCAACTATCGTTGCCTGAAAAATATGGAAATGTTTGTTCATTGAAAAATCATCCCACAGAGTTGTAATTTTAACATCCTCCGCGCATCGATCATCTACCTTAGGGATTTGATCAAATCTCCGTTTTCATCATTTCCAGCGACAGATACGTTATTTTATGGCGGACGACGCAACGATCCGCCGCTAAGACTGCATTATTATTACAATAGATTATTTCTATCCTACACTCGGCGCGCAGGAAATTCCTATCTCGTTCAAAATTTTCTCGCACCACATATATGGACCGTTTATTTTGAAAATAATGTGAGTCCATCTAAAGAAAAAAATAATATATCACGTAATTTATGCTTAATTTAATGTAAACTTTTTATCTATAACCTATTGGAAGTAAAAAATGCGAATACATCGTTTAATTTAAAATTGGCCAATAAAGGAAATTGAGTAGCCATTGATCATGAAAGTGGTGTAAGTCTATTTGCGGCACATAAATATATATTATTTAAGTTAAATTCGCTTGAAAGAAATTTATATAATCAAATTACATATCGATAAATTAGTAGAAACACTGCCAGACTACATGTTTTACCTATATTTTCTAATCAACAAATGTGCTAGACTTTAATTTTCTCGAGACAACAGAAAATAGACTTGCACCGCTTAAAAAATAAACTCTCCATTTGATCTATAATCGCGCATTTTCCTCCTGCAGATGCTCCAGGTGCGGTCGGTGGTGTAGCCAGGGTCCCTGAACAAATTCCGACTGTATCGGATACAGAAGCGAAGAAGCAGGTAATGTCACCAATAGTTGATCATTTCGTGGCGTTGCAGGCCGACTTTGAAAAGCAAGTGGCAGCCCTCAGAGAACTGACCGATAACTGGCAACTTGAGAAAAAGCCCCTGAACACTCCCGGTAATAAGAATGTTAATCTCTATGAAAATTACGGTGACCGTCAATCTGTTCTAATCGATAAAAATCTGGTCCCAAGGGCCGTACAAGACCTCGAAGTAGCCGTCACCTCGAATATAAGCAATGATGTTGTTGCTCAGGAGAAAGAGTTTGCGATGATTCCTAACGGAGTATCGGACGAAGCAACGTGGAATGAAAGGATACCGAAAGCAAACGAAAGGGAAGCGAGCACGGTATTGCTTAATGGAAATTCTGAACAAAGCTCGGCCGAAAGAGATGCCTTAAATGATACGTCGACAAAAGTCGAGGTGGCTATCGCAGAAAACGAAAGGCATATCGTTGTAAATGCTACAGAAGTCTCACCGGAAGAGAATCAAAGCAGTGATGTAATGGCGAATATCGACGAAACCGACATAGCAAAAAGTAACGAAGGCGCCATAGCCGATACAAGAAAGGAGGATAATGGCGTTGAAGAAAAAGAAAATACCACTACGCGATCCACCGTGGAAAGCAAGAAAATAGAATTAGACATTTTAGCCACCAACGGTGAGACAAATGTCGACGTTAATGATGACATTGAAACATTATCTACAAAGAAAGAAAAGATATTACAATCGACTGGAGAAAATAATGAAAAGCATACGTCATCCAATGCGGATGAAAATGGAATAACGTTATCGTCTCGATCTCCGAATAATGATGGCGCGAGCGCAGAATTGGCGAATAGTACTCCGGACGCAGAAACTTCGAGCAGTTTACCTCGTTCAGAAACACAAGAGCAGGAATCATTGCATAGAAACGACCTTCTTCCCGAAATACCGAGAAACGAATCTCCTGGCGACGCATCGAAACTCGCGAGTCCCGTCTCTTCCGATTTACGAAATCCCGTATTATCAGAAAAGGCCCAGGAAGAAACGTCTCACGAATCTATGACGCTGGTCAACGAAGTTACTGCTTCGATACCTCGATCCCCCTCCGAGACAAACGTCTCTCCTGTAGAATCTAAGACTTTGGAAACTGACCCAATAATCACGGAGATGCATGAAAATAACGAATCTCACGTAGCAGCGGTCGACGTCCTGATGTCGGCCGTAAAGTCCCTTCCAGAGCAATTATTGAGCCCTTTCATGAACGCCATACAAATGCTAACGGCTAAAAAACTATCAGAGAGTAGTCCTCTTCCCCCAACGTTAAAAAACGACTATCCTGAAAATACAAAGGCACCGTCCGCATCGATGGAAAATGAAAAATCCGACGTCGTAGCGGAAGAAATCCTCAAAGTGCGGGAAAAGGGGCTGGAAAGCGTGGAAGAAGCATCGTCTGCTATCGCGACCAAGAACAAAGAACACGACGTATCGGATAAGAGTAATGAAAACGTCGATGAAGAGCAGAAGCAGAGCCGCGGTACGGAGAATCAAAAGGAGCCCAAGACGGAAATCGCGATTGGCATCGAGAAAACTATTGATCCTGGCCAAAATCCTGCAAAGCCACCTGACCTTGGCAAGGAGCATGAAGATTTCACACCGGTACGTACGGATGACCCGCCAGCTGATGCTGCCGTCATGCGAACTAACACCTCTGAAAGCCTGATATCCGAAACCCTTACCAATGAGTCAAATTCGGTGCAAGTCGGTGACCTGATTCCCGAAAAGTCAAAGAATCAGGATCTAATAATGGACGTGCCGTTGATTAATGAAACGGAAATACTTTCTACCGGGAAAGAAGTAATTGGAAAGATCTTATCTGTAGAGAACGATGCGAAAGTAAACGTACTAAAAACTTTGGACGAGAATACAGACGCTGATAGATCTATCGTGAAAAATACCGAGGAAACGGGTAATCACGATAATATAATGGAGGTTAATGAGAGGTCATTCTTAGATGGTCCCTCGAATTTCGTGGAGGTAGAAAACATGTCATCTCATTTGCCTAACCCAGATAACATCGAATCCATTGGCGTACAGTCATCGTTCGAAGACGCGAATAATGCTTCAATAAAACACTTAGAAGTGGTCCCAATCAATAACGAATCATTATGCATTACTAGCCCCTTAGAAAATGATGTAACGATAAAGAGCAAACTCACTGGCGCACGATCATCGATGAACCAAACACCTAATTCTCCTGCGATAACTACAGATAGGTTTGATCGTCAAGCTTCCCCCATTCAAACGTCTGACTTTCGTGCAGAGGCGGATGACAAAAATTCATATTCCGTGAATAAAAGTCCTGAAGACGAACAAATTAATTCGCTCGAGATATGTTCGATAAATTCCTCAGAAAAAACTAATTCGACGCATTCGTCTCGTTTATCGAGCAGCGGTCAGGATGAAAAGAAAAATCAAATCCACGGTAAATGCGTACTCATTCCGATTTCCTTACAATCCGTAGAAAAGTCCGCCGACAATGTGACGGATATCACGCTTGCTAAGCAGATTTTTTCAAAAAGTGTTATGCATGTTTCCGAAAAAGTGGAGCAGCCAATCACAGTTGCATGTTATGTTTCGCAAATTAACGTAAAAACTGATACGAAAGCCTCATTTAGCACGGGTGATGTAATAAATCAACGGGCCATTCCCATGCAGCACGATGGCCAATTCGAAAAACATGAAAATTCTGAATCATCCATAATTAGCGTGGTATCACATGACAAAATTAAAGACAATTCATTGGTCAAAGCAATTCAAAATACTAATGCAGCAGAAACGCGGAAGGACTCTGAAGTCAAGTCTAAAAATAATTTGTCCACCCCAGAGATTCAAGAAAAGCAAACATATCAATCTGAAGATCAAACGCATCGCGTAACTGAATCCTCCCCTTTGATTAACGATAAACAAATTAATCCCTCGAATTCGTTTAACGATATTCATACAAAAGACACGAACGTTAATCCGAGTATTTCCAAAATTGAAGAGGATATTAACATTTCGAGCGTTGTACCGATCGTAGAAAATGTAAGTTTTACAAACACTAATTTAACAAGTAATTTAGTCAGTGATGTTAAAGTATATAAAAATCTTAATTTATTTTCTGAGATTAATCCAGTAAGTAAATCGGATGACACTGCTGATTTCAGCAACAATACATCAAATGGAATTGCTACTGAGAAATTGCGAGAGGATAACAAACGTACAACGAATACGGAACAAATTTTGATAAATAATGGAGAAAAGACTGAGGAATTGTTAACCGAAAACAAAGACAGCTACTTAGGAATTCCTGACACCAATGTTGCTGTAGAGGTATTAGCACTTGCACCCTCAATTTCAATTGACTCGCATACAAATTCTAGTGATAACTCTGTAGAAGGTACGGGAGTATTTGCCTATTCTCAGACTGAAAATCCTGATTATACATTGAAACCTATCGATTCTAATCTGCCACATCCCAAAATCTGTCCCGAATCCTCTGAAAATCCCGACGTATCTGTAGTACCCCACGGATTATCCGATACTATTGAGATCAAAATAACCGAGTCGCCAATTATAGCCGTCAATGATTGTGCTCCAATTCGAGAATGCGCGAGCCCGCCCAAAACTGTTGTTCCCAATGCAGAAATTTCAATGTCAAATGAAAGTGTCGCCTTCCCAGAAAACCAGACAATGACATTACCTACAAATATCGATACAAACGTACCTTTAGCAAGTTCGACAAAGCTACCGATAAAAGAACGGTCGACTTTAAGTATACCCCAATGCAATAAAAATGTAACTGTGAGGCACAATGCCAAAGATAGATCAAAGTCTCCTATAAAGAGAATTACAAGAAGAAGATCACCCGTGAAAATGATCAGAAAGCCTAATAACGTACCGAAAAAATGTCTCGTTAAAGTGGGAGTTAGCTCTAAAAGTAATGTCGCGGAGAAAGTACAGGATGTTGTGAGTATCGATAGCAAATCCTTTAATAAAAATCAAAAAACAGCGGTTAAGGGTGCGCCGGTAAGGGAAATATCCACAACTAAGCAGAATATTCGAGATATTCGAGGAGCGAATAAAACTGATACGATTGTTGTGAAAGGGACATATAAACCGAAGTCTCCTAATATAAATGAAGTAAGTAAAATTACCGAGAAATTTAACCTAAATATACCAGGCACCAATTCTCTTCGAACACTGACTTCTTCAAAACGATGCTTAACCGCAGACACTGCACAGAAGAAAGGGCCAAAGACTGTAGAATCGGTAGAAACTGTAATAACGGCTAAGAAAACAACAAAATCTTCGGTCTCATCAAAAATACCCGTATTTACAGGTAGATATCAAACATCCTTACAACAGAAAAATATACTCAAACCATCGGAGGTGAATGTACGATTAACAAAAGCGTGTAACTTACCGGTCAAATCATTAACCATTTCTGAAACAGTAACGAACAAAACCTTAAACGCTATTTCTACCACCAAGGAGAATTTTCCCATGGTTACCTCCACCAGTAAGGAGAAGGAGGTAAAAGCAGAGATAACAAACACCGTATCTGATAAAAACGTAAAGTTACCTTCCCATGAAACTCGACCAAGTGCGCAGGAAAATGGTGGACAAAAAGCCGACGAGTTAGTCGATAAATCAGATCAATCGCTGACGATTAGTAGCTTAGAATTGCAACGAGAGAATGACGAAGAGAGCGATGACTCTTGCGTAGAGGAAGGACCCGAGGAAAATTCCGATTCCGTGGATTCAACCTCGGATTTCGAGAGTGCAGCCGAGTCCGAAAATTCGTGCTCGTCAAAAAGCGTGATCATCGCTTCGAATTGCGATTTAAGTATCAGAGACTCTATGGAAAATCTGACGCGCGCCGAGCTGCTACTACAGAAGACTCTCGACGAGATAAAGGCGAAAATATCAGACTGCGAGTCGGAGGAATACGATAGTGACGTTTACGCGGAAAGGAGCGAAAGCCAGGAAACGTCCGTATTGTCCGAAATTCGCATAGCTGCGAAGGTGTCCGACTCGTCGTCGGAAAACGAAAACTCATCGGATAACGAGGAAAAGCAATCAGAGCAGAGCGCACCGAAGGAGAAAATTGAGACCAACGATCAGAGCAATTCGAACGAAAATAATCCAGAAAACCATGCTCCGTTAGCTATGAAATGTAACGGAACATCGTCAAACGGTGGTAATATCTCGGACAAAATGCCCGACATGGGTAATGCTGAAGGACGAAATTCGATCCAGGACCTCGATCAAGCGGAGAATATTACAGAAGATAATTATATCGTGGCTAATGATTCAGAGGATGTTATTGAAGAGCATGAGAATGTTATCGATGAAAGGGCAGAGGAAGAAAGCATCAAAGGGGAGAAGATTGCAAAGGAAGAGTCCACTGAGAAATCAATGCCAAAATCCGAAGAATCCATCAGTAGCACGAATGAAGCGATACAGAGGTTCGCAGAGACGTTGTTGAAAAGCAAATCAACGAAAATACCGAAAGATGTGAGCAACAAGCGCGCTAAGGTAAATCGGAGAGCGAGCACGGGCAGCAAAGGCATTAGAACAGATACTGACAAGAGGTCTGAGAGGGTAGCTCAGGGTGGAACGTCGAAGAAACGATTTTCCCTGGTAGCCAGTTGTATCCGTCGATTTGAGGGCGAAGAAAAGACGGAAAGGAGGCACGTTGAAAGTACAAGCGACGTCAGGAAGGCGGAGGAATCTCCCAAAACGGAAAGGGAGGTCAGTAGATGTCAGTTGCCAAAATGGTGTGTCAAGTATCTCGGTCGTTGTCCCAGACAGACCAATGTCTACAAACAGCTCGAAGTATGGCTGAAGAATAGTGCTATAATAGACATCGAATTTTCTCCCAACCCTTAAGATAGTATTAATTTCTCATTTTAAGATTGTTCTACAAATATTGCGTATCATATACCATAAGGTGAGTACTTTTTATTCCGATTGCTCGTCAGTCAAAGATATAAAAAGCAAACTTTGGGGAAGGAGGATTAAATTGGAAAGGCAATTCTGAATCTAATTTCTAATAATTAGCGGCGCTTCAAATATATATATATATATATATAAAAAGAGTCCACAAAGTTTTGACCATGTTTGGTAAAGAGTAGCAAGAAAAGCGTTGATGTTAACTCGATCTTTATCGTCATTACATTACCGTATCATTCGATTTACATCATATATGTGAAAGGTAGCCATATTTAAAAGTTGCTTCTCTTTGATCTTCGTTAAAGTAAAACACCTTATTAGTTAATGTAAAGGATATATATCGATAATAAATTTATGCTGATGAATTGAGTAATACACTTTGATTATTTATTTTTACTAAAATGATACGAAACTTTCTGGACGCACTGTATACTGTATTTAATGATTATGATTGTTTCTCTTTAATCCATTAACCTTCCATAATCATTCTCACGCGCGCAATGTATCTATATTCTATTCTTTCATTGCGTTAAGTCATTTGAAAATGCAACCATATTAATGTTCGATGGCGCTTGATTCACATTGGCACAAATTGAAAGTCTTGTGAGCTCGTTTCTAGACGTTGGTATGGTCCAGTCATCGTTTATTGCATGAGCAAGTTCCTGAGAAAATTATTCTTGTGCACAATGGAGCACAGTGTCAATAACTACATAGCAGTAGAGGCGCATTCACGCATTAATTTCCATCGGTTCTTTCACATTCCTCCACCTAACCAACTTCGCATATCTTTCGATCTATGATGAGACCGTATTGCACCTCGTGACCTAAAAACCTACTACAGTCTTGACTTAATATTTGCAGTGAGTAATGAAAATATTTGGACATCAACGTATGTTTGAATTTACCTCCTTATATCTTAAAGACATATGCACAAAATAATAATCCCTTTTCTTGTGATTTATCCTTTATTAAAGTCAGAAAATATGTGGACTTTTGGTAGCATAATTATAAATATCCTATTTTAGTTTACGTTAATTGAGGAAGTAAAAATAACACTTGACGCTGAACTAACGCTGTAAAATTTCATTTTTAAAAACTTATCTTAAATCAATTTACGCAAATGCTTCAATCCTATGTGTACATCTATCAGAATTCCACTAAGAATTCACGTGCTTGATAACCCAACGTAAAACAACGAAATTTATTTAGCACGTGCTAGACAAATCGCTAATTCGCAACTATATTTTATTTCAAATTTCTGTTTTTTTTTTAGAGATACTAACGTAACCAAAGATCTCTGTAAAAACACGTTTTCCACCATTCCTTACATAGAATTACTAATTACATCGAAGAAAGATAAAAGTTTTCTTTGCATTCCTTGCTTTATTCTTTTATTGTACGGATGCTTCTGGAATAATGCAATAAATTTTACGCGTTTATCTTCCAGTAACAGCACACTTCGCTTCGGCTTGCCAAAGATAACGTACGCATTGTAAAAATTCAGGTGAACTTTGCTTATCTCTGCAGAGAGTAGAAATGAATGACTAAATAATTAATCGCTAAATGGGATGGCGTCACCTTGACGCGAGATTAAGTCTCTTGCGCTCGGTACTCTTCATTCCTGCTCCTTCTTGATGGAATCTCCGCCACTGACAGAAGATTACTCCTTCAAATTACTTCCTTCTCCCTTGAGACTAATATCGAGCGAAGGGAAATGTAGGTAACGTCTAATTAAAAAGTTGCATACCGCAAGGAGTTAATGATGATTAAAATATTAAGATTTAGTCTGCACGGCTATCTTTGGCGTGGAGTAGATTATCATTATTAGATTTATTTTTCAGCTTCCTCGTCAGGTTACTTGCATGCTCCTTACGACTGCTTTTCTAAGACTGTATGTATTTAAAATGCTTGTATTTATTTTCCCTAAATCTCAGCGCTTTAACATGTTTACACGCCTATAGGAATTGAGATTGAAACGTGACTCCATTGCTTATTGACTTAGCCCAAACGATCAAGAAAGCAAATAAAGAGTTAGGGCCTACATTATTTTTTCTTACTACCAATGATCAGTGAGCGACGTTTTGATATTAATAAACGTCAAAGGTGGTATTGAAATCGTTCGACTGGTATCAGAAATGAGATAATTTGTCAGTCATTCCCCATTCTACTGTGCAATGTCACATTTAGTCGTAGTCTAATCTTGATTTTAGTTGGATTTTAAGCTTCAGCTTTGGCATATCTGTGCAGAGAATAGCGCGTCGGCTGTTAGCCGAGGGCCGGGCGTCGAACTACGACGAGGCTGAAGTTGCGGCCAGTTTGCTTGCCCTCAAATTTGGGGACGTTGAGGCACTACACGCGGCAAAGGAATGCTCCAGCGTCGAGTCGGCATTAGCTTTCTTGCAGCAAGAATGCGAACTGTGCACTGGCCGCTTCGCGATGAGCCAAGTACGTCAAATGTAATTTTAATATTGTAATACAATAAGTCCTTCTATAACACGGTTAACACGTTCTCTAACGTATTGGAACCGTGTTAAAAAAATAACAGATTAATACAAATTTCCGTGTTAGATTGAAACCAGTTAAGATGTGCATAATAGCAGACGTTATTCAATAACAAAAATTTACGTGTATTAACAAAGTGAAAGAACATTTGATACGAACAAACATATTCAAAGTGAAACATTATTTCAATTATTTCCTTTTTATATTTAGGAATATTTTATATTCTTCTTATAATGAACGCAATGTTATTGCCGCTTGATACGTCTTCAGTATTAATTCTAATAGAATTGGTTATGGAATTTTACGTGTTAGCACTTTACTGTGGTACCAAAAGTCCTTGATAAGTAATCAAGTAGTTTTACAGTTCTCTCTTAAACTTTCCTCCGGGCACTATTGAAGCATCTTTTTTTTAAATAAAATGAGGTTTTAATTGTTTACTCGAATCTAATTCTCTTTAATCATCTTTTAAATTTAAATTTGGATTTGGATTTTTGTATTGACACAGTGATGGTCACTCGATCTTAAGCTCGAGTTCATATTACTTGTGTTCAGGATTATATTTAAAAGGGGAACCACAACAACATCTAAAAACAAAACTTATTATCAGAATTTTTTTTTCGACACACTAAAAATGGTTTTCGTGCTATCTTTAATATATGCGAAAAGCACTCTTTTTAACTACCTTTTGTAAGAATTTCATAAAAAAATATTGATTATTAAATTATTATTAAATTATAGTCCTAGTATTGTAGTATCCAGAGCATAAAGCCTTTAAAAATATATGAAAAACAACCGCAGGTATAATTAACCACTGCTATTTCTAGAAAAAAAATAATTCTATTTCCTTAAATTACAATACAATAGTTACATTTGCGCATATAGATTTTTAAAAAATAGTAATTCGTTATCAAATAACGAGTATTAAAAAAAATGACGATAATCGGTGAAACAATTAACATTTTTTTAACATGTGAAACTAATTATCGATAACAAATACTGTTAAGAACATTTACCTAAAACATGAAGTAAATCAAATGAAAATTCACTAAGCTAACGATGCGGTCAGTTCAGAAAGTGTAGTTTTGAGATAAGCGCTCGAGAAACACCTCGATTTCGCAGATGATATCAATGCTGAAGTGTACACACCGTTGTTGCAATGACTGCGCGAAGAACTACTTCACGATTCAAATCAGCGATAGAAACATCACGGACGCCGTCTGCCCGTACTGCAAGGAGCCCAATTTGCGAGATGCCAACGAGGACGAGGTCCTCGAGTATTTTAGCAATTTGGATATACAGTTGAAGGCCCTCCTGGATCCCCCTATTCACGAACTCTTCCAGAGGAAGCTCAGAGACCGGACCCTCATGCAGGATCCCAACTTTAAGTGGTGCATTCAAGTACGTTCAGCAGTCACGATGTCACGTAAGAATTAAAAATCTCAATGACATTCTTGTTATTACAACTCATACTCTCGCGTGATTATTATAATAACATATCCTCTTGTTGTAGATTATAATGCAATTAACAATCATTAACACATTGTATGCGGCCAACGTACCTTTACGTTTTCGCAGTCTGTCACTGGAGTCACATAAAAATACGTATTTAGTAAATTTGCGCCGAAGAGCGGGTATCGTATGAACACAATTGGCAGTGTATGTATGGTGTTTGTGTTGTTAGGCTAGGCTTTGCATTGTTTCATCTCAGAAGTATTGTTTGTCGAATTTTTTGCCAAGTTACTTGTTCTTCTTTCGAGTTTTTAGCTCCAGGACGCACAAATCGTGTTTTGTAAATTTGTTAAATTTAGATTAGTACATTTTTTTTCATTTAAATAATCATAGAGTATATATTTAAATATAAAATAAAACAAGTTTTATTAAGAAAAACAAAGTAGTTTTTGATTTATTGCGATTTTACCGAATGAACAGGCTCCCGCGAGATTCGCGAAAAAACGCCCACTGCACGCGTAAACCCACGGCGAAGTATATCCGCATGCCAAGTATTAATAAATAAGAAGTTTAAAATAACAGTTTTATTTGTCCCTGCTTTACAGTGTTCGAGCGGCTTTTACGCAGACCCCGATCAAAAGCGACTGATATGTCCCGATTGCCGATCTGTCACTTGCGCATTTTGCAGAAAGCCTGTACGTAAATATCATTTTTCACGATAAGTTTTGTACTCTAGAATGTAATATAATTTTCGAGAAACGGTGCGTGATCGAATTTGTATTAATTGAAAATATGAACCGTTTAGCATATTCATTATCCGCACCGTGTATCCGCAATATCCCAATTGAGTATTCAGACTTTGATGTCACATGGGTATTTCACGCGGGAAAACACACCTATCATTTATCTTTACTACAATTCAATCGCGCAAAAGTAAAAATCTATAATATTACTTATAAACAAATACGCTATGGTTTGCCGCAAATTTTTACTGTATTTTACAGTATACCATGATACATTGTGCAGGAATACGAAAAATACGCCATGGTCCTTGACGGATATTTTTCCCCGTCATACCATATTTCGAGATAATAAATGTACTAAGACCGTCTGTGTTATTCAATTTAACGAATAAAATATCGTATTAGTGGGAGAAGCAGCACGAGAGTATCACGTGCAAGCAATTTGCTGCATGGAAGGATGAGAACGATCCAGATAACCAGGCGGCGGGGCTGGCCCAGCACTTGGCGGACAACGGCATCGATTGTCCGAAGTGCAAGTTTCGATATTCCTTATCTCGAGGAGGTAAAATTTCTTGCTTCAAAAAATTTATTCAACCGTTAACGCGTTAACTGCTGTGCTGCTCGTGGATGACCAACACTGTAATTTTAGTAGCACCGTAGTATTGGGTTGTTCGGAAAGTCATTTCGTTTTGTTTTTCGTTTTTCACCAACCAAAAACTACTGTGTAGAATTAATAGAACTTTTTCACACACAAGCCTTGCAATATCAGCTCTC